>PNEQ01047665.1:0-53222 GCA_003012365.1 Medauroidea extradentata
GGCCCACTTTGTTTGTGAGAAATATGGTCACCTGACTGTGACATACTAGAGGGGCCAGTTCTCAGTTTTTTGTGACCTGAGTGTTTGATACATTTACAGGAACATTTACAGTTACAGGAGAACATGGTTTGGATTTAATTACCCATTTATCTAACAAGGTTGGCTTATTCAGGAGGTTAATGTTTTGCTTGTTGGTAGGGGATACATCTACGGTTTTTTCTCGAGAGTTAATGCCCGCTAACCATACGTCAAGGAGAGTGGGTCTTGTTGTCTGCCCCTTAGTTTTCCTAGTTATATCGCAAATATTTTTGGCAATGTAGGCTTTCCCACTGTCATTTAGATGCAGTCCGTGAGTGGTATGCATATTTCTATCCAAGTTATTTACATTGATACAATTTACATTGGGGTATCTCGAGCACACTTTCTCGTACTTACTGTTGGTGACCCTTATCGCCTGCTGGATACAAGACGCCTTATCCACAATGACACGGTTGGTCTTCAATTTCTTCAGGCTTTCTTCTAGTTTCTCTACAGCTTTGTCCCCTTCGTTTCTGGCAACATCATTGGAGCCCCCCATTAACACAACAACATCACAATTCTTCACATAGGAAGCCTCTTCATGTATATTGCGTAGCACTTCACCCTGGGGTGCTCCTAGTTTTGTTATTCCTGTTGCGCTGACAGTTTGATCGTGAGCTTTTACCTGCTCTGCAATGCCTCGAGCGTGGCTGTCTCCAAGTATTAGGATTTCCTCTTTGATTTTGTCATCGCTGTGCTTAATACTGGTACATTTTTGTTTGGTAGTTTGTCCTCCTCTTGTCTACGTTGTTTCGCAGGTTGAGGTGTGATGCTGCTTCTTTGTCGTTTTACGGCTTGCGCTTGTCTGTAAGGTGTAGTTGACCCACATTTAGGATAGTCTTGCAAAGCCCTGTCGTTGAGATTGGAAAATCTGTTTGATAGCGACAAAATAGTGTCTTGCTTGGGTCTCGGTGAATGTGGTTTAGGTCGTCTTTCATTCGTCTTGTTTACTACCCATGCACCTTCAGCTTCGCCCATGTTTTGTAGTATATTTTGGCTAGCAGTCAATTCTTCCTTCATGACATTAATTATTTCTTTTAAGGTCTACACTTCTTCGGATAGTCTCTGGATAATTTTTGTGTACTCACCAGTGTTGTTTGAGGAATGCTGCGTTCCAACTTCATCTCGTCGCTCGCTGCCATTTTTTCCCGCACACGTGGCACAGTGCCATTCGTCTTTTGGTATATTTTTTTCATCCACATTACAGCACTTACTATAGTGATACCACATGTCGCACTGTTCATACAATATACCATTTCGTACTACTTTATCACACTTTCCACATTTATGATTCTTTAAGACTGAAAGTTTGTGTGCAGCTGTATCACCAGACTTCCGTCCTGACGCCATTCTACAACTCATAGCAAGATCGTTTACTGCTACACTCTCTCAATTCGGCTTTATTTCGCGTCGCTTCTAATGCATACTTCAGTGAATATATGGGATATATTAAACAATTTATTACATGTTCTGTGTTAAATAGTTCGTCGTGTTCAATATTGGTTTTACATACATTAATTTTTGCCTGCATTTATCCACACGAGCCCTTAAAAATTAAAATACACTCGCGTTTCCATTGCCACACATACGAAAAATACGTTTCTATCACCATTCCGGCTGTCTGCAAGGCGCGACAGTGCTGCTCCTAGCGTTGCTTTGCATATCCCATATCCAGAGCACGGCCGTACAAGAACAGCTAGTCTGGACCACAGTCGTAGAAGAACTGGGGCCCAATTTTTGAAACTGTCGGAAAAATTTCGCTAGAGGAATGGTGCCATTCCGCTAGCGGAATCAAAAAGTACCTACAATTTTAGAACACTCTATACCGGAATTAATCTAGGAATCTAGGCCCGAAGTGTCGAAATTAATCCGCCAGCCAAGTAGGTGGCGGAATGTCAATTCCGGCAGAGAAATTGCTGTATTGTTGTTGAAACAAGAAAATTGCTACCCTGATTTTGTTTCAGAGTTTCATCATATTTTATTAGATGATGCTAAAATCGTTAGAGGGTTAATGTTTGTGAAAACGACAGGAAGAAATATCGTACTTTAGTGGATTTCTTGGGCGACGAAAGGAAATTTAATTACAAGTGTGAATATATCTCCGAGTCGGGCAGTGTGCAATTAAATGCGTTAGTAAACCTAGATGAAGAAATGTTCACTTGGTGTATGGCATACACCCTAAATTTAATCAGTCTTCGCCTTTTTAAACTTTAAATTTTAAATCTCAAACCAAATACCCTGCATTTTAAAACATTTACATGTTTATTGCCGATGTGGCGTGTTTAAATAGTATAACGGTAGTGGCATTGAAATTTCAGAGAAACCTGTAAATTGATGCATATTAATACTTGAAATGAAGTAGAAGAAAATAAAACGTATACCTGCCAAATTGTGTCAGACTAATTAGATTTACCGATGGTAAACAGACAGCGATAGTGATGGAACTAATTATTTTGATTATATATTTCTTGTCTTTAATATCACACATCATCGGCAAAAAAAGTGAAGCTGACATTGGCAATGACTATTAAAATATTGAAAATGTATCGAACTTAAATATTATCGTTTCCGTACAATAATGATACTGTGCAATCATGATTTCAGTGACATAACGGTTTCGATCATAATGTTCATTTCGATAGTAATTTCAGTTCGGATGACATAATCAGGGCAAAAAATATCAATGAAGCCATCAGTTTCGATTAATCTGTACATTTCGATAGCATTGTCAATTTCTGTGTAAAGGTCATTCGGAATAATGTGAGCACTAAAGATTTAACCTTTGAAAGAAAAATCACTAGCCATACTGCATATTAGTCAACATTAACAATAGTCACATTATTGTTTGCATGGTTGGTAACGAATCATTGCATGTAGTTCCGTGTATTTTCTTACTTGACTACAGCATTAGTGAAAGAACATAAAATGTAATCGACTTCTCTGTATACCACATGCTTTAAAATAATTATTTATGCTCTTATTGACATACCTACTGACTGTGTAATTTTACCTTATTAGCGCCATCACAAAGTGATGCAACCACCCGCTGAATCCAAAACAGTCGTTGACACATTGCCGCTAATCCTCACGCCACAGACATAGTTGAAAATTCCTCCGACAGGTGGCATCAGAGTTAGGTTTTCGCAGCTTCGGCTTCGCTCTCTTGAAAGTGAGTTGAGTCATGAGTCTGTTTTTGTCCGTCGTGAAATAAATATGGGTTTCTGATTAACATATTCTAAACATTTACTTCTAATACATTAGAATATCATTGATAATCTGTTATGTAGTACGATCGCCAGCCTGAGCATGTGGAAATAAAAATATTTATTTTTCCTATTCCACACATTAAGAAAAGTTGCATCGTCGTCGTTCATGGCAGTATGTGGAACGGAACTTGAATTGTGTGTGTCGTGTGTGTTTTTAGTGGCGGTTTTGAATTACAAATTAATATACTATGCATGCTTTTACGAGATAAGTAACGGCAACAGTGGTGTCGTAACCAATTATAGTCGATGAAGAGAAAACAGTATCATAAAATTTTAACTCGCAGGTATTTTTAACTAATATTACTATTGAGTATAGCATATGTACAGTGCCCGTTCATTCAATGAATAGATATTTCAGATAACATTTATCGGAACTGTGTAATGTAAATATAAACATTGTACGAGCCTATGTAAATAAAAGCACATGGCCAGAGCCGGATTTTTGGGTTGGGAAGGGGGGGGGGGCAGAGAACCTGTTGTGTTTTTTTTGTATTGTAAATTTTTAAAATATATACAGAAGAAGCATTACATTTTTACAAATAAATATTTGTTAAAAATATTCATCCACGCAAATAGACTCACAAATGCCTTAACACTCATATAATAAGTAGATTTTATGTGATCATAACTACAAAATTAAATATTGCTAAACAACATTTTCCCTTTTCTCAAGCTCCTTTTTACGTAAGCGAGATTCGTTCTTGCTCGAAAAGCGCTGTGTGCTGTGCTGAAGGGAGGATATAGTTTCTGTTTTTTCTCTTGTGTGAAGTCCCTTGCGACTTTTTCTCAGCAGGAGGGCGAATGTGTCATGTAGAAGAAAGACTGGTCAGATCAAGGCCCTGTTATAAATAACGGCCCACAGCCGGGAGTGGTTAAGAAGTGAGAAAAAGAAGGGGGACGGATTACGAACTACGACACCATGTCTTCACATACTCTCAGTCACTAGTGTGCAGTGAACAAGTGATGGTTTCAACTATATTTGTTATGAAGTGTTTTAGGTTATGTTTTAATATTGAATACTAACTAGGAAGATGGAGAAAATAACCTGTTTACATATTTTTAGTAAACTGCACAAATGTGAAGCAACAGGAGACGGCGATGCTAATACTGCGACACAGGTTCGTTTTTCATAGGTTCTTTATACCGTGAAAGCAGTTAAAGTTCGTTATAGTGTGAAAAATTCCAAAATTTAATTTGTACGAAATAGCGTTTTATATTATCATCTGAAGAACAATATTTTAGCATGCATAGTTTTCCCAAAACTGCATGTCAAAGTAAAAATTTCGACACTACGGGAACATATCGTAGCGAAACCTTAAGGGCTTGTTCCCGAGTTTTTTTTTTTTTCAGACTGGTGCCAATAACTCAAATATTTTTTAACCAAAAGTTTTGAAAAAATTTGAGTCAATGTGCAATCACACGATGCACAATACTGTGGACGCATTTTTTTTTTAATAATGTGCCATTCGCCAGCAAAAAAAATAATTTCCTTCATTTTTGCTTATTTTCACGACTAAAACCAAGGTACTTTGGATAATGAAATCTAAAAAACCGTTCAGTATAATTCTACAAAAAAAAATTCAGCAGCAAATTATAACATATGAGTGTAAAAACTGTGCAGCGAAATTTTGATGTATTAGGTAGCAATAAAAAAAATATTTTTGAAATCATTGCAAAACTCTGTAACAAGGCCTTAATGAATAATGGTAGTTAAATAATTAATACTTGCGTTTTAATTAATGTCGTGGGCTGTAGCTTACAGTTATAAAAACACAAAACAACAAATTTTTGTATTTAAAGAAATCTAATAAAGTAAAGTATTTTTACTAGACTATCATAAATGTTTTAAAAATACAACAATTTTTTTTTATTCTTGTGTCCATAAATTTTAGCGAATAGCCATTGGCTCGTGACATCTAATTTCAGTATAAATTTTTTAGATTCAATAAAGCTGTTGGTTTACATTGTGTGTATGTTCCCGTGACATGAGGCTTTTGAATAAGTAAAGAGAATTTGATTAGCACTTAACAGCAAGGTATATTGGGCTTGTACTTGTGATGGGTGACATGATATGAGTATGCCGCAGCATCGGAATGAATGGATGAAGTAACCGGAAGATCCCCGAGAAATTACGTCGACCAGCAGAACCAAATTTATTGCAAAATTTACCAGGTCGCACGTTTTTCAAGAACTAACACAACCAAAAATAATTCGTCTAAGCAGAATATTAAAATTGTGCTTAATTTGTGACGAGCTAAAGTGGAGTAATGGGAAGTCGGCAAGTTCAGTTTCAACCATGTAGCTAGGGCTCACTGCCATCCCAAGGCATGATCGTTATTATGCAAAGTTTGTCGGTTTTGCACTTATGATTATACGCCCACTAGTCGGAGCAACACATAGCTAAATTACGTCGAAGGTTACCATGGCGTCGTCAGCGGTCTGCTGCCCTAACTTGCGACGCTTTGCAATACTTCTAAAATAACCGATCCGAATACCGCAACTTGCAGGCTTCCCGACGCATAAATTGGAAACACCCGCCGGTGTACCACGGTCCGTCGATCTCTTCATTCAACACCGTCTCTGGAAAGGCGTCCAGCGCCTGATCTGAAACCCTGGGTTACCCGCCCGTCGTTATCTGCGTCTCAACGCCGTATTCCGCAGCTTGAAAACGTCTGTCAAAAAATCTGTCAACAATCAAGCCATGCTCTTGTTTGGCGCCAACTTCCCTGTTGCTTGCCCTGCAGACGTTGAATCAATTGGGCCAATCAGGAGACAGCTTCCGAAAGATAGCCCCGCCCCTCGAGGACATTTAACTTCCTGCCACTACCATATTTGTTACATAATTATTTAATTTCATTTAGCTGTACTTTGACAAATACCTTACATGTTTATTTATTCTTAAAATTCCTCACATTCAAGTTATTGCAACTATTTAAGATTTCTATCTTAAACACAATAGGCTGGCTTTACTCCCCCCCTCCCCCGCCCGGTAGCTTTGGGGTTACATAAGCAGTAGTGGGGGCGAGAAGGCCCAGATGCTCGCACCTGCTGTATCCACAAAGACAAATTATATACATTTCTGTTTTTCCTAAATAAAATTCTGTACGTAGAGAATATCAGCATCCCGACACAATGATGAAAAGAATAAATCATCGCATGACATGCTTATTATTATATCTGTAATTTATTATAATTGCTTATAATTGATGGCTATTACTTCTTATTAATTAATTGGGGTGGTGACTACATGGCACGTAAGAATTTTTTTATTTTTATTTCAGCACAAAAAATTTCCCTTTACAAGCATAATTTATCGTAAAAAAATATAACCATTTTTTGAAAGTAGTATGTTCAAATTCTTGGCTTGGAAACTCTTGAAATAGCACCATTTTGCACCTGCAAATCTCAACTTTTCTACATGAGCACAAAGAATTTCCCTTTATAAGCATAATCTATCGTAAAAAATATAACCATTTCTTGAAATTAGTATGTTCAAATTTTTGGCTTGGAATTTCCTGAAATAGCACCATTTTGCACCTGCAAATCTAAATTTTTCTACATGAGCACAAAGAATTTTCCTTTATAAGCATAATCTATCGTAAAAAATATAACCATTTATTGAAAGCAGTATATTCAAATTTTTGGCTTGGAAACTCCTGAAATAGCACCATTTTGCACTTGCAAATCTAAATTTTTCTACATGAGCACAAAGAATTTCCCTTTATAAGCATAATCTATCGTAAAAAATATAACCTTTTCTTGAAAGTAGTATGTTCAAATTTTTGGCTTGGAAACTCCTGAAATAGCAACAATTTGTACCTGCAAATCTAAATTTTTCTACATGAGCACAAAGAATTTCCCTTTATAAGCATAATCTATCGTAAAAACTATTACCATTTATTGAAAGCAGTATATTCAAATTTTTGGCTTGGAAACTCCTGAAATAGCACCATTTTGCACCTACAAATCCAAATTTTTTCGGGGGAGGACCACCAGACCCCCCGCTTTTGGTTTGTGGGGTGCGTATGTATACTTCTTAAGGCATACCCTCCGCCCCCTCTAAGATAAGGGCTTAAATCCGCCACTGCACATGGCATTGTTTATGTTTACTTGCAGCGGAAATATATAAACTGGCGGAAAACTGAAAAAAATCAGGTCTTTTTTGAGTGCTCACTTTATCCCGAATCACCTATAATTGTTTTCAATACATCAAAAATATCATGGTTACGATAATATAGAGATACCAATATATCTACATTTAGGAAATTATACATGGGTTACATTTTTCGGTTTCGATATTGGTAGTTATCGATATGATAGTTATCAGTGTGTTAAAATACCGAAGTCGCTATCTGTATATTTTAATGTCGATATATTGGTAATTTTTAATATACTTACACTAGCCACATATTGTTGGTTATCAGCATGTTTAAATACCGAAATCGTTTTCGGTACATTAATGTTATCGATATTTCGATGATATCGATAATTTTGTTATGTTATCAATATTAGCTATCTGTATGTTCAAATGCTGACATCGTTTTAGGAATATTATCGATACCTCCTTGATTTCGATAATATCGTAACACCGATATAGCAATTTTTAAAAATTTTGATACTGGTTAGATTTGTTAATTTTGATATCGATAATTATCGATATATCGAAATATCTAACAGCCCTAGTTGGTAAACGTGCAGAAAGAATGGCAGATGGTAGAAGGACGAGGTGGCTACATATGAGTGTTGAAGATGGGGAAGGGGATCGATTACATTACTTTCAATCATGTGGCAGGGAGATGAGATTTTATTACTGTTGGGGGAGGGGAGGAGTAGGGGATCGATCATGTGATTTAGCCACTCATGTAAGAGGGTGTGGACATAAGAGAGAAAACTAATTTCAGTAATGAAAAATCGATAATTTCAATATTGAACTTAATCGATTAAATCAAAAATGTGAAAAAAATCGATACCAAATAATAAAAAGTAATTTCCATATGGCAGTAGTATACTAATATGAGATACTTTTAATTCTACACATTGGTAATTTAAAATCTTATTTCACCGCATGTTCCGGTAGTCGAATGGTTAAAGGCGTCAGCAAGTTCAAAATGATGCAAGGTTCGGTAGATTAGGGCTCTGCACTGCCAAAGGATTTTCTTAAATTTCACATTTTAAAATGAAAACTCTAATGGTCACATCTCTGCCTCGTCTGCTATTATGTGAACCTTACATTCAGTGCTATATTAGTGCTGCTTATTCTCCGTTCACTCTAAGTTGAGTTCTGAGGTAAACAAATAACGTAATATCATTGCACTTCGCTAGCTTCTAATTGGCTCAATATGTGCGTCGCGCCGACGTACTATTTCCAACAGACAAAAAAGTATGTACAGTCGGCATCATAGGAAACAACGCTGTATATATTAAAACAATATTGCGTGAAAATTTCGTACGTGTTATCGACATAGGGAAACAAAAATTACACAAAAACTTTATAAATATATTGACATCATGTGCATTTACTGTATATTTCAAAATTTAATAGTAATTGTCAAGTCATGACTAACGATTGTATTCAAATATTCCGGTATTAACGTAACCAAAATTTGGTACTACATGCAGAAAAAAAGTTGTCAACAAAATGATTGATTAAACTTACTGTAAATTCCTCATGAATTATTCTGTTCTTCGTTTTGGAAAAAATACATTTTATAAATCACCAAACAATCTGTCGATAATTCATGACACATATTTTTTTTTTTATATAAAAGATTGCTGTACGAGATTTTTATTCTTGCATATAAACATCACCACAGTTTGTTCAGTAATGAAGACGTATATCCACGTTTCGAAAACCATGCAAGACATTTTCACTGTTCATGTCCAGCATCACATAACCTAATCTGCAAGCAACGTAAATATAAACCGACGCGAGGACGGAGACGGAACAAAATAGAACAAGGAACTTTGGTTCGGGCCACGTGGCCGAAGTTCGGACGAACTGGAACGAAAAATGGACGAACGAAAGAAATCATTCGCAGTAAGCACAACATTGACAAGTTAGCGTCCAAAAATACTTTGAAAAAATAAAACATTATATCTGATTGTGATATTTCTTACTTATTTTTACTGTGGTAATTATTACTGAACTAAACTTTTGGTATTTTCAGAGTATCGTACATCTCTAAATACTGGCAAGTGTACCAAGAAACTCGTACGTTTAACAGTGCGTCAGTCGTTAAATAACTCGTGAAGCAACTGTACGGACGTGTCGTCCGCTAACCATAATTATAGTCATAGGCGTGCACAGAACTTCAGTAATGGTGGTGCCAGATTAATAGTTCATACCAAACACAGAGGATTCACGGACCCCGAGCCTAAAGCGTGGGGTCCGGGGGTCCTCTCCCGGAAAATTTTGGATTTGTAAGCGCAAAATGGTGCTATTTAAGGTGTTTCCGAACCAAAACATTAAATACACAGATGCAACAATTTTTAACATTTTTTATGACAAATAAAGTTAAACCCTAATGGTGGTGCCAAGGCACCTGTGGCACCTCCCTTGCGCACGCCTATGATTATAGTAATAAACATATAGCGTCGTAGATTGTGTTTGCAATGTCTGTATATTGTAGATATTTGTTAATAAAACTCTCTCATTAAGTGATGGAGTGGTAAATTTTTATGTACGCGACAGATAACAAAGATCTATTTCTTATGCAAGATCACAGTGCACGGCGGTCGGCAACCAATGAACATGTTTGTTTATAATTTGCTTTGTTTATCCTAAAACTCAACTAAGAGTGAACTGAGAATAGTAGGTGACACGAGAATAAAATAAACGATTGATCAAATGAGTGTGGTAAACCGACCAAGTCGATTAACTGGTAGCCAACTCGAAAGTCAATATGGTGTCGATAGCAGTGCCCCTAGCAGGCACTTCGAGAACTACAACAAGATGGTGACGACAACAACGCGCACTCGGGGTGTCCGAGTCAATCCGAAGTGCCAGTACCAATATGGTTGCTCTTATGTGCCTGTTGAAAGATGGCAGCTCCCAGATGTTTTAATGAAATGTCGTTCGAAGTGTAGTAGGTAAACTAGATAGTGGATGGACACAAGATGGCGATGGATGCAATATGGCGGATTGATACAAGATAGTGTGTCGGCACACGTTGGCAGATGGGTCCAAGATGGTTGATTGACACAAGATGACAGACAAAGGTCATGGTTAAAAATCAAGGTCAAATCCAACATAGCTGCTGTGACATCATCCAAGATGGCCGACATGACCTCACTTAAAAAATGTGGCTGCAACATTGGGTCAATGGTCAAAGGTCAACCGATGTCACCTTTTCCCTTACAGCTCCCAGCCGTTGTGCCAGAACGAAGTAAACCTTACTACTATACTGTACTTGCCAATGTGTCTTGTATTTTGTAGTTTTACTTGTGCCCTGCTCGAATTTTCTAAATGTCAATAATTTGAACTTCATGAGATACATATTTTTTCTGAATTTCATACTAACATAGTTATAAGTAAGTTAACTTGTAGTTTGTGTGTTTTGTGTAAGCTGTGTTTCTATTATTGAAATACAGACAGTTTAAACTGTTTTTGATCACATGAGATTTCTGTATATCCATTTTTCATAATTTTATGTATTTGGTTCGTAATTACCATATTCAGATTCATAAAAAAACTTATGTCTTTCGGATATTCTTGAACACATGAAATATACTCGGGCCATTTTCCACGATTTTTTCGTACTCTGTCATCTAGTATTAAGCAAGGTAACATGAATTTTAGGTTTTTTGTTCTGTTTAGTAATATTGTCTAGCTTTAATTTAAATTGAATTCTATTTAGATATGCCATGCTAGAAGAAAACACGAGAATACATTAATTTTATATTATTGACTATTTCTAGACGTACCTAAACTATTAAAATTTTTCGGGTAATAGGCACTCACTTTGAGGAAAGTAGGCCTATTAGTTACGCTGTTAACTTCTTTATTTCTAAAAATATTAACCTATAGTAAACAGTATGAGTAATATTTACTTCCAAACAAAGACATTTAATACTCTGTCCTCGAAAAAATGTAAATGACATTTGTAAATATTAATTTTGTAATAATTAAATGAATGAATAAATAAATTATCTGAAATCAACACTATGCAAAGTTAAAAAAATTTATGTTATTTTAGTTATTGGTGTATGCTGGCTAGCACAGTGATGCAGTTATAATGGGATAACGGGCAAAAGATCCTGCGCAGACCCCGAGTGTCACCAGTCAGACACATGACAAAGTGGAATGGAAACCCATACAGCACATATACGTTGTAGCAACATTGCAGCAATGTTACACAAAAATTTTTCAACATTGCAGCAACGTTGAACGAAGTAACTGAAACATTGTCGCAACATTGCTGCAACATGAAAATGTCCTTTCTATTCAGTGTTTCTAAACAATGTTGCAGCAAAGTTGATCTACGGATGTTGCAGCAACATTGATTTGAGGATGTTGCAGCAATGTTAATTTGGGGATGTTTCAGCAACATTGATTAGGGGATGTTGCAGAATCGTTGGTTTGGGGATGTTGCATAAACGTTTGTTTGGGAACTTTGCATCAATGTTGATTTGGGATGTAGAATGTATAAAGATCCACTTGTGGCTATGAAACAAGAATAATTATAATTTCTAAATGCCATATAACGTAATTAAAACTAAACTTGTAACACAATATTTAAACATTAATCAAACTCCTATTCAAGGATGCTACAGCACTATTGGCATGAAAATTTGTATTAATCAAAAGTTTGTATAACATTTCCTACCAGTTTAATAAATGAGATAAAAGAAAGAATGTTCCTTGAATACCCCGCAAACTAGTGCAAGATGAAAATACACACAACAGCAAATACAACAAGCAAAGCACCCAAACAAATTGACGGTAATGGTGGCAAGTATATCATTATTGTATTACAAGTCGAAACTGCAATTATACGAATTAATAAAATAAATGAGCATTAAGAAGACCTGAACAATAATTAAATTTATAATAAAACAATAATTACACAATTAAGACGTAGTTCAAAATTATTTAAAAGGTTATTTAAAACAGAATCTCAATTGAGAGTTCTTGACCAGGTAGTAGGTGACCATTGTCAACGTAGTAGCAACGTTACGAGAAACCTCAATATCAAAGCATTAAAAGCTGAAACGTTGGTACTTTTAGAAACGTTACTGCAATACTGACAATAAACATGCAACCAAAATGAAACAATACAATGTTGAGGCAACGTTTCTGCAACCAAGTGTGCTGTATGGGAAGGGAGGGGATTAATCTCGCATCTACTTGCTGGCTGTGAGAATCACTTCACGCAGGTGCCTACGAGTCCGGATTACACAATAATTTGGCCTTATTAATAATGGCTTCGATATCAGGATTTATGTCATGTAACAAGTCGGTTACGCCGTTACAGGGACAAGCATGTGATTTTGTGTAATTTAGCGATTTAATCTCTGGGAACAAGCAAAGTTACAGAAACTGATATGAGCCTCTAAAGTTTTTGCCTCCTCTGCCTCCATCCTCTCAACAGGTTTGCGACTCATTGTTTTGTAGAGGGGTGGTGAAAAAGGCTATGCTCCAAATGTGTTACATATATTAAAAATCCCATCAGAAGTTCAACGATTATCGTGATGACATGAACTATGAAAATTTTTCTAGATAGGTGGAAAACAAACTGGTAGGGAATTTACTGAAAAAATCTATTGGTTTATGTTTTGTTGTACAAGAGAAATATATACTAAGTAATCAAAGCTTTTACTGAGTACAGTAGGACAAGCCAAAGTCGACATCTTGGGGGAATCAACGTGTTTTTAAGATGTAAATGTGCTTTCGTTAGTAATATGGATAGGTGAAACGTCTCGTTTGTCGTTGACATGTGAAAAAGCACGAATTTGTTTACATTTAATTGAGTGATTCAGAGCAGATCGATACAAAGTGACATCACAAAATTACAGGCGAAGATATTATGCGCACAGCACACAATTATATGTTGCTGTCTGTTCATGTAGCATGGTCTTGGATGTGATGACATGCCTTCACCACTCCAGCTATGGCGAAATAGGGGAAGTATACTGATACGCGAGCGCTGTTTACCAACCAATCCTTCAGCCATGGTGAGGTAACAGAAGACTAGATACACAGAGTTGTATCAGCCGAGAATCTTTTGTCTGTTGTCAAACTATGGTTAGGCTATACACTGAACACATACTCGTGCACGCACACAAATATTAATGAGGAAATGTATTAACTATTTTTCTTGCTATTAGCATAACTTATAATATTCGATTAAGCTTTTTCAAATGGTAATTGTTTGCCTGTTTGCAATTTTTTTTCTGGCGAGCCCCCAAATCCCGCCATGCCAGCGTGAGCAACTTCACAGTTATGTGTGGCCTCCGGCATGCATGTTCGTAGCTAGGTCGAGTGGAGAATAGGATGCGTCTCAGGGCAAGCCCTATACGCCTAAGGTCGGGTTTAACTGTTTTAAAGTTACGCATGCATCGTGGCTGAGCAGGGTAGTCTGGTGCCATGGCAACAATTGTCGCCATGGACACACCCCGAAAGAAGAAGGGTCTAGAATGTAGGGCACAGCAAACCAGCACAAAGCGAGGAGGGTGCTGGGAAATATGTGCGACAGTCGCGGGGTAAAAACCATTAAATACCATTACTGGATTCAGGGCAAGTGAAAGTAGGGTATGTTAGTTCGCTAAGATAGACTTTGTGTGGTTAGTAAGTGGTGATAATGAGATGGGTCGAGCCGTTGCTGGAATGCAACCAGGGTAGCACCACAGTAGCCGACCCTGGTGGCAGACGACAGAACTTAGTCTTTGAAAGAACTGTGCAATGGGAGTTCATGACTAGATTCAGTTTCTTGGACGTACTCCATTGCAAAATTGAATGGCTGTCAAAGAAAAACTATAGAAATTAAAGAAACCATAAAATAAGCAGAGTATGCTTAGTCAGCAAGATACAAACACAACATGAAATTCCAAGATGGAATCGGGTCAAATAAAAACAAGGAACAAACAGATAATAATTGAAATTAATAACAAATAAAATAAAAACCAAATAACATGAGACGCAACGATGAGACGAAACAACAAACACAGTAGATATCAGACACGAACAGAAAAATAACAAAAGAACACAACAAGTAGACGAGACAAGAATGCAACAGATATCAGACATATACGGACAAGACAAACGACACAATGAAGAGACAAAACAAAACACAGAAGTTTTCCAGACAGACAGTGTCACGACGTTTCGGGAACTGGAATCTGTTCCCGTCATCAGGTAGACACACAGGGTTCAGGAACACGAGTGCGACTGATGAGGAGACTTTTTTTTTCCTAACCTACCCTAACTACTAAGTTATGTGTGAGGCCCGGGGAAGGAGCGGGACTAAGGCCGGTATTCCCAAACGTGTGTATAAGGGTTTAGGTGCAGCATATGTCATGCCTAGGCCTTATCGGTATTCAGGACAGTTATCTCCTACTCAATGGCAGATATGGTTCCGGTGGCTGGGCGCGCTTTAGGGGCGGGGCCTAATGCTGCTTGTTCTCTTGGCTGATATTTTCTAGCATTTTCATGAATTTGTGATGTTTTTTGGAGAGCTTTTTCTTTGGGACTGGGGTTTACTGCCCCAGCGTACATTTGGATTGCGAGGAATAGGGTTGTTCACGATAGCCGGGAAATTAGTCTCATATTGCAGACTGGCATACCTATTTTGCACCTGTATAGGCTGCGGCTGTTGCTGGCATGCCCAGTGTGGCATGAAAAGATTTCGCGGGGGCTGTTGTTGCAGTTTGGGATTACTGTGTTGGTTTTGGTGTTGGGGGGGGGGGCGGCTGCCACGCATTGGTGCGGCTGTTCGCGCGGATATCCTGCCTAGACTGTTGCTGCCTGGCATGCCTTACTTCCTGTGGCAGGCGGCTTCATTTTGTTGCTTTATATATCTTGCAACCTTTGTAGTTTGCACAGTGGTTATCCCCGCAGTGCACGCATTTTACCTTGCTTCTATCATTGTCAATTCCCCAGGTGAAGGTCAGGTGATTGCCTCCACAGTATCTACGTTTTGGGGCCGCATTGCACCCTCCTGATACATGGCCATATCGCTGGTGTCGCGAGCACTGTGCTGGGCCTGTCGGGTGCCTGAAGTCCTCTACTTTTACTGAGAGGCCGGCAAAGTGCGTGAGTGCTAGGTAGGGCTCTGTGCCGGTGCCATGGGGCAGCTCGACAACCAATTTGTTTGTGGCTCAGCGATTTCTATCATATATAAAGTAGAATCGCTGTACAGGCATTCCTGCTGCTGTGAATTCTTTCCTAAGGAAGTCCTGCGGTGTGTATGCCTGTACTCTGCAGAACACTAACTTTACCGGGATTTCATTGGCTTGTCGCAGCAGGCTATGTTGATATCCTATTGTTTTTGCAATACGCACCGCCTCGGTGTAGTCGGCGATGGAGGATGTGTGAACTCAGATGCTGTCTGTTCCTTTGCAGACAGCATTCCATGAAAGGGTCAGTTTCGCATCCAGCGCCCGTTTTAGGGCTGGATATGCTTTTTCTTGCGTAGTATAGATCGTGAAGGGCTTTATTTGCACATTCTTTGGCTGCTGGGGCGTGGCATTATTTGTTGCCATGTTATTTTGGGGTCCTTGTGTCGCATTTTGTCTTTTGCTGCAAGTTGGGTCGTCGCTTGTTGCTGGGCGTTTTAGTGTTTGTTGTTGCGCGTCCATGGAAGCCCTGGGGGGCTCCATGTCGGTAAGTTTCGCTTCCTAGTGCGCAGTGAAATGAGTGGAAAACAATTTAGTTTAAAATAAATATTTCACCTATGTGTGGCCCTATAATAGCACAAGTGTTGCCATCCAAGCACGGGTCCTTCCTGTCCTCTCTCCTTTACCGGAAACAAGGCCAGAGAAGGTCGGATGACAGGCTAATTACGTTAAAATATATTGCTAAGGCGTGTAAAAATTCTAGTTATATCTAGGGATGTTAGTGGGGAACTTAACTTGTGTTTTTGAGCAGAATAAGCTGGTACAGCTAGGCTGCACTTAGAAGTGCAACGCCTGGCTTGCAGACAAGTCGCGGAGTAGCTGCAGACATGTCCTCTCTCGTCAGCTGCCTCTCCTCGAGTTCTCTGCCTGTTTGCATTTCGCCTGTCGCATACATTATTGCATTAAACATTTTGATGATGTTTTCAAGGCATATCTATCATGCCTATGGTATGGTAGGTGTAATTATTTTCTCTCTGTAATTAAAGCTGAATAAATAACTTTTCTTTTTTAAAATATTTTACATCACTATTTCATATTGCGTTCCAAGTCTTAATTCTACAGCTCTTCCTTTGTATTAAAATTTTATGACATTTGGTGTATAAAAGATATTCTGTGGTAACTAATTGCAGTATTTTCTTCGAGGGATCCAGAAATTCTGCGGACTTCTTAATAAACATGACATATATATTAAATAAAGAAGAACAAGATTTCACAGAACCGAATACGGCATAATATGAATTTTGTTAAAAAAAATATTTCCATAAAATTAATAGGTATGTATTTATTATGCGACTAATAACTAACATGACGATAAAAATCTGTTTCTCAAAGTACCTATTCTGTGGTTAAAAGTGTATAAAATGTAATTTTGGTTGAAGAAATTGGACAATTTATGCAGTAACATGATTTTATTGTAAATTTTTCACGACAGATTGTGTTAGAAAAATGGTCACGAAATAAATATTTCCTTTTAAATGTATCTGTAGGTGTCATTATTATTATTATTTGTTAGCTGAGATACATGATATATTCCCCCTTCCCTTGTTACAATGTGTAGATTATCGCCACACACCTTGATATCGTTAATGTGCGGGTTGTGAAGCTCGGTAATTTGACTGGAACAAGCCTGCGCGGGATCAGCAGTTCCTGATAATGCTCCACTCCAAAATGCATTTCCTGGCAATGAATTGCTGTTCCATGCGTAGGACACTACAAGCAGTTTTCTTTCTCTAGGATCATCAGTTATTCTATCATGAGGATTCCTTCTAGAAAAAAATATTCGTATTCCTCCTAACGGATGATTCGTAAAATGGAAATAGCCACCATGTGGTACACCACCGCACATGCGTCTTCTGAACCATGCAAAGTGTACATCAGACACATTCGGCAAATATTGCAGCAAATTTGATAAACAGTTGGCAAAACAATCTAGAAAAATCTCTTCCTGATGTTCGGAAATCTTCCATACACCAAGGCCAATCCCAACGACATGGATGTAAGCAAACATTTCTGCTCGAAAAGCACGCGCCTGAGCCTCCAAAAGTAGTGTTTCAAATGACACCTTCAAACGTCTGGTGTATGCTATGTTGTCAAATAAACCGCTGTGATTGGCTAATTTTACGTAACGATCTCTCTCGTGATTGCAAAAAATATTTTTTGCTTCTTTATATGTAGGAAGATGAGATCCTAAATTATAAAACTGACACCACATCTGCCGCCAATAAGTTTCTGGTACTCTTGCAATCCTCGAGGGACCATAGCCTTTCGACCCCTTGTTCTGTTCTTTTGTGACAATTATTTCCTCCCAATCCATTGTTTCTGGTCGCTCAAATCGCGGTCCTATCAAACCAATAACCACTCCTGCTCGTTCTATATTGTGCATATTTTTAGCTGGTCTGCCAGCATTTTTCCTGTTACCATCATTAATGAAGTAACTAAATGATGACACAGATAAAAAAGCTGAAAGTTTAAGCTCGTCGTAGCTCAAGCAATCTGCCAAACTTAGTGGCGATCTTGATCCTGTCTTCCCAATTTTTTCCCAGCCACCGGAACCACATCTGCCATTGAGTAGGAGATAACTGTCCTGTGGGCTCCCAAATACTGCGGCTCGCTTCTTGAGCAGTCGATCAACCAGTTCTGTAATAGTCATGTCAACGTACAGCTGTCGTTCCTCTCGAGAGCCAAATTCCGTCTTGTACTCCAGGAATGCATCATACAAATAAAGTACTGACTCGTGCAGGACTGGGTAAGCACTCCGTGCAAACCCTTCTAGTACTTCTGGCGTAATATCTGGCTCATGTAATAAATGTTCGCACCGCATAGTACCGACTGGAAAGTGGATCGGAAATATCCTGCTCTTAGCAATAATGCGCCTTAAAAGGCTCGATCCTCCGACTGTCCAAAGTCCTTCCAAATTGTCATTTGACATATTCAAACTGCTTCCAGACTGTAAACAAATAAAAGGTTACAAAAATATTTAATTTGTATAAAGTATCTTACAGTATTTGGATATAATCTAAAACAATCTAGAATGTTATACAGCACAAGAACATCAATTGTATTACCACAAGGAGAATAGTAGCTGTTCAACATACCACAACAGGTGTTTGAAAATCAGAAAGTGTTGAAAGAATTAATATTTTAATCTTTCCTTCATCTTGCTCACTTTATCCATTTTTTTACATCTTATGTTATTATAATATGATCGATTTTGACATCAGAACAGGAAATTTTATGTTTTGACCTCGAATTATAAGACCCTGGACATCAAAATACAAAAATGTCTATATTTTATTACATCGGCGTCATAGTTAATTTCACACAAAATGTTATCCTTACATAATTGGCACAAGGACGCAAATGACCTTCCACAATCTATTTCAATAATCATACACTAATCTGGACGGACTTAAATTTAGAAGTGGACTACCATGTTTTATATTTACACAGCGAGGAAACACCATTGAAGCAAAAAATTTTGATGAATAACTCCAGACCAATTTTTTTTTTCAAAATAACAAAAGTCACAAAAAAACTGGAAAATAGGGGAAAATTGTAAATAATCACAATATTACTATCCATACTTAAATATTTAAAATTATAGCTGTCAAATGGTACATCACTCAATGTTCTGCGATAACTGTTGCAGATATAATAACTCAAGTACAGGCATGCTCCAACAGATACAACGGATGGAATGTAACATTTACCTCTCACTATGATCAGCTTTTGGTGATTTGAATTAGTACCTAATGTAGTGATCAGATCAGTGATTTGATCATGAAATAAGAATTGCATTTGGGGAGCAGGGCCTGGACTTCAGTGACAGTCTGGTTAGTTCAGGAGCTAGTCACCAGCCAAAATTTTAGCCCTAGCTGCTCTTGTTTAATTGTTTACATTGTTTATGTAATCAGTTGTGTAGCTAAACAAATTTTAAACACGTGTGTTTAAATACTCGGCGTTGGCACTCTTGACAGAATTCCGACAAATTATTGTGTACCAGACTGTGAAGACCAAGCAGGAACTCAACACAAGTTTCCAGGTGGTAACCTAATTAAAAGTGTTACCTTGAAGAGTGAAATATATGTATATATTCACTTTCATTTCGGCAACACACAAACCAGGACTGTTATAAATCATTGAGGTTGTAACATTAGCACGTCAGTGAAGATTTCTTCAGTCCTGGTATGAAGAGGCTGATCCAGAATTCTGTTTCAGTTTGAATTTGTCAGGAATGTTATAAAGTTTATTAAAATTTGTGTCTTATCATATCTGGTTTTAGCATCTATTGCCTGCTTAGGGATATTCCAACTGTTCTGTGAGGGCATGTATTAAATAACTAACACTTCTACACTTTTCTAATGTGGATTGACACTTTGGGTCTGATAGACTACATTTTTTCCCCTATAAATAAGTAAATATTTTTGTCATGCTAAATGTAAATGTAGTTTGGCGCAAGCAGGAGTCGCAAAAAGGGTTCATGAAGCCTGGATGTATCCAGGGAAGTTTCGAAAGTGCTTGCACGCGACACATGAGCATCGTGGCATGGTTACCCGAAGGCACCAGCCCGTTGTGTGAGAATGGGCACTCAAAGAGCAACTCTTCCTCAGGGTCGTACGGCCGACTGCCTAGTCTTTAAGAATCAGGGCCGATTGCACAGACATATTGAGAAAAATTTAAGGCCTCTCTGAGTGAACTGTGAGAAATTTTCATTGCAGAAACGAAAAGTGAGTGAAATCTAAGGAAAAACTGAGAATTTCTTGATGTCCTCAGGCTCGATTACAGAGTCATGTGAGGAAAATCTTGAAGTAAAGGTGAAACTAAGGAGAACTTGAATAAAATATAAGAATTTTTCGTTTGCATTGCAGAGTCAGGAAACTGAGATATCTCAGTTGAGGTAAAGTGCTACCACAATATTCGCAGGAAAAATAAATTTTCTTCGTGCATCGACTTGCGAATGTAGCTAAAATGTATATTATATTATTTTATTATTCACAAAACTTACATGACAGTGATTTGTTAACTTATATTTTGTGTTTTGCATATCATAAAGCTAAAAAAATGCAAAATCAAAATTTAAAAAAATACGTTGTCGATTCTGTTTATGAAACTGCATCGTAACCATTTTGTTTGGTAACAAAAGTGACAGAAAAAAAACACGACATCGCTTTCATGTAGAAATGTACATTAAATATAAATTGTGTTGTAAATGCCAATGACATCTTTCATTTACACCATGGTTATGTTCCTCCTCGAAAATATTATCAATAAGTTTAAAATAAGAATATTACTCTCCCCCATGTGGCATTCTAACCTAAATTTATGGCCGCCTTGATTAATTCGCAACCTGAAAAAATCTAAAATAAGGTCTGAAGACACCTTAAAAAATTCTCAGTTTTTCCTTGGAATTCACTCACTTTTCGTCTCTGCAATGAAAATTTCTCACAGTTCACTCAGAGAGGCCTTAGATTTTTTCTCAATATGACCATGCAATCAAACCGTAGTACTCTCCCTACTCGACGTCATACTTACACAGAGTATTCTTGGTGCACCACACATCCATAGCACTGTACTCGACAGGAGTGTTGGGCACCTGGACTCCCTTACAACAATATAATAAACGGATATGCGAGTTGCTATGGGGCCACTCCCTTAAAGCCGAGAAGCGGAAAGTCAACGCTTTTGTTGAGTGTGGGTGGAATGAAGAGACAAGTGAGGAAAATCTTGAGGTAAAGGCGAACTAAGGAGAACTAGAGTAAAATCTAAGAGTTTTTCGTTTGCATTGCAGAGTCAGGAAACTGAGATATGTCAGCTGAGGTAAATTGTTACCACAATATTCGCGAGAAAAATAATTTTTCTTCGTGCATCAACTTGCGAATGTAGCTAAAATGTATATTATTTCCTATTTACTATGCACAAAACTTACATGACAGTGATTTGTTAACTTATATGTAGCGCTTCGCATAGTGTAAATCAGAAAAAATGCAAAATAATATTACAAAAAAATATGTCGTCGATCCTGTTTAAATTTGGAATCGTAACCACTTTGTTTATGAAATGGTATCGTAACCATTTTGTTTGATAACAAATGTGACAATAAAAAAACACAACATCGCTTTCATGTAAAAAATGTACAACGAATATAAATTGTGTTGTAAATGCCAATGCCGTATTTCATTTACACCGTGGTTATGTTCTTCCTCTAAAATATTACCAATAAATTTTAAATAAGAATATTACTCTCCCCCATGTGGCATTCTAACCTCAATTTACGGCTGCCATGATTGATTTGCAGCCTAAGAAATTTTTAGATTGTCTATAAATATATTTAAATATTTTATGTGATAAAGGCCCCATAGATTTATTTTTTTTGAAAGTGTTAAGATATTGCGTGATTTAAATGCTTCAAATCCAAGATTTAAAATGTTTCATAAATATCATGCAAACATTGAGAAACTTTTGTTTTAGTATTGTATATTAATATTTTATGTGATAAAGACGCCTTAATTTTATTTTTACGAAAGTGTCAAGAAATTTTGTGATTTAATATTTTAGTTGCAAGCTCAAAAATGTTTCATAAATTTCTTGCATACAGGGAGAAAACTTTTGTTTTGGTACTGTATTTGAATATATTATGTGATAGAAGCCCCTTGATTTTATTTTTGGATAGCATCATGAAGATGTGCATATTGAATATTTCAGTTGCATTCATAAACTTATTGCAAACAAGAAGAAATCTTTTGTTTTGGTATTGTATTTAAACATTTTATTTTATAAAGACCCCTTAATTAAACTTTTTCGAAAGTGTCAAGAATTTGTGTGATATGAATATTTATGCTTCAAGTATTAAAATGTTTGAAAATTATACACTAGTGGATTAACAAAGAAATGATGATGCCCAGAGCAGCATAGAACAGACAGCCTCGTATTGCCGCGAACTGACTAGCATTGCCTGCCACTCCTTGCACCGGCATGTCGAGGCTGGAAAACGCACATTAAAACAAAATAACACAGAAATACAAAGCAAGAAAGAGCAAGAACACTTTAAATGAATGGTCTTGAGGATTAATGTCCCAAAATTAGTTATGGGATTGTTTATTTTGAACTTTATGTATATGCACTTTTTTCATGTTGAGCCAATTTACACTATCCATTCCAAGATTGCAGCTTGTGTCACTATGACTGTTCGCGTGCATGGACGGCAATGGCTGTGCAACAAACCGTCGCACCAACTCAATGTGTTTCACGAGCAATCGACTGGCGACAAGTGGAGAAACGGAATCTCGCCTCACTGTGGAGAAAATGGAATCATGACGGATGGTGGCGCCGTCGCATAAGTCGTAGTTAATCCATTCCATGCACATATAGTATTTCATGCGCATAGAGTGATATTATATTACAGAGTATTAAAGAAACTCAACTGAACGATTAAATCACCTATTCTGAACTAAAACACAGCAATTTAGCATAGGACCTATTCCTGCCACAACGACACTACGTTTGTTCGCATGGGTTGCCAGTTTTACCAGCTGAGGGCAAGTGCCACTTATCGCTGGCAGCGAAATGGCAGGACGGGCAGTTGCAAGTGGCTATGACCACCCGAACGATATCTGGCAGTAAACAAGCATGTTGTTTTGAAAAACACCCGCGAAAGTTTGTTTTGAAAGTTTAGCATTGAAAACTCAGCTTAGTTTCCCGACGTATTTTTGTAATTACGATAATACATACAATAACTTTCGTTTAGGCCTAAAGAATGGAAAACAAGAGATCGCAGGACTTCCCACGCGAACTAATAGCGTCGGAGACGAAAGAATTTAATACCAATAGCGGAAAAATACGTTTTTAATAGGCCTTGCGATTTGTTAACATTCATTCTTCAGTACATAGGGCGAAGATTGATACAACGTACGAAGATATGATGCATGCATTAAAATTGTCTTTGTAAATATTTGTACAAATGTTCATACTAGTGTAGTTTCCCAATAGGCTACATTAGTCAGAGGCAATTCAGTTAGGTAGGCCTAAACAACTTTGCTGTTGACAAATATAAGAGGCTTGCTAATTTTTTTGTATGTAACGTTGTAACATCTTGTTAATTGTAGGCGATTAATTTTTATGGGTTTGTTAGCTTATACAGGCACAATTTTTTAAAATGTGTGCTACTACAGGTTAATAATATAATGGTTCATTGAATGTTCGTGGCATGCATTTTATTACCCATAATTTATAGCACCCTTGCCCAATGTTTTTAATATCACTGCCTCCACTTTTTTAGTGGACTTGCCCTACAATTTTCTGTCCACCTACCATACATATTTCTGTCCATCTTCTCCAAGATATTTAATGTCTGTACTCAACATATTTAGTGGTCCTACCCTACAACTTTCTGTTCTCCTACCCTACATATTTCTGTAAGCCTACCTCTGCTCTAAAATTTTAATAACATTGCCCCACATTTTTGGTGGTCCTATTCTACATATTACTGCACCTCTGCTCCATGCTTTTAACGTCCCTGCTTAACATTTTTAGTGGTCCTACCCTAAAACTTTGTTCTTCTACCCTACATATTACTGTACCTCTGCTCCAAGATTTTTAATGTCCCTACCAATTTATCCTACAACTTTCTGTTCTCCTACCCTACATATTTCTGCAACCCTGCATCAAGATCTTTAATGTCCCTACCCAACATTTTTTGTGATCGTATCCTACAATTTTCTGTTCCCCTTCCGTATGTACTTCTATACCCCTGCTCCATGATTTTATATGTCCCTGCCTCACATGTATAGAGCTCCTATCCTAAAAAGGTGTGTCCATACCCTGTAAATTTGTGTACCTCTGCCTCCTAAAATAAAGTCGTAACTATAAAATACTCTTTGAGGAAAGTGTTAAACAACAACTTGAGCTAGGCCTACCATAAAATGGTTAAAATTACGAATTATGGTATCCTATTTTTAATGCCTTTCTACACTCTTGTAGTGATAACATGTTCGTACTTAGTAGGCATATTCTGCAACATTTTGTGGGGTAACTTAACTTGACTTGTTAAAGGTCAAGTTTTGTTAATTTTCTCCATATAATACGAAATTTACATTCTACGATTTTACTGTCAAATTCCTATATTGAAGTGTTTCAAGATTTCTTCACTAAATGCCTAGGAATTGCTTTTAAGGTTGAAGGAGAGTCAAATCCCTTATATTTATGCAACCATTTACACAGTAAGTGCATAGTTCCATAAAAATTGCCCCAGAGACTGCCAGAATAATCAGAAATGAATGATTTAAGGTTTACTTAAAAGAGGAAGTTGTATAATTTATTATAGTTCAAAATTAACCTCTGTGACATGATATTTTAGTTATGTTAATAACGATTAAAATTTTAATTTATGACCTAAGTGTTACTGTATTTCTAGTCTAGGAGCATTTCAAAGTTGTTACATTTAAAAATAATTCAACATATATATTTTTTGGACTATCTATTATAACTGATAGTGAGAAAATACTCACATAACATGTTAGAAATGCATTTAAAAGTTAATTTTATTACAATCAACAATACTACAAATCAGGACTTCGGATTCGGTTATTTTGATTTTAAAGCTGAAATATATGTCGGACGCAAATCGTCTTACATACAGAGTATTATATCGCTATCTTATTTATCGTAAATTAATTACAGAAGCAAGAACTATCAAAATAAGCCTATAATTATGGAAAAATGGAAATTTTTATAATCTCTCATGGGAGGTGCGGCAGACTCAATTGAGTGGCAGAAGTTGGAACTGCTAGAAGAAACTCAAATATGAATGGACAGGAGAGCAGTGGTGTTCGGCGAAGAGGACGGGACTGCCGGGCGCCGGCGAGGGGCGGAGGGAAGGGGGCACCTGTGTGTCACAACAACAGTTTGGTGAAGAAGCAGGTCTTGCGAGAAGGGGAGGGGGTGAGAGGGCACGTGACTCATGTGTCTCACAACACCACCCAGCGGAGCGAGCATATTCTACCTCACAAGCCACACGACACGCGATTTCTTGATTTGTTTACGACTGAGCAGCACACCTACTTACATTGTAACTGCCCAGCAACGAGTCTCACATATCGGTACAGAAGAGAATTATGATTATGTTACATCAGGATTTAATAGTAGATTCTTCACGATGAACGTAAATACAAGTAGTATATAAACTTTTAAGTGGCGCTATAAATGTTGTCTATAAATAAAGAAGTATATCTGTAGAATTAACACCATACCAAGTATTTCTTGAATTTTTGGAAATCGTAGATGTGGTATTTACGTATTATCTTCTTCTTGTAAGGGCAGTCCTTCCTTTGGGCATATAAATTATTAGCTACAAATATTATTCCGTTCACTACTTGCAGAGCTGAGTCATAGGAGCTCACGCCAAATTATTTTATAGTTATTTATGTTCTAAATACTTTTCCTAACAAGATTATATTTTGGCAAGAAGAACTGTATGTGTTACGTTACAATAGTTGCACCAATTAAGGCCCCATGGTTCATACAAATATGGTAAATGCATCTTTTACAAATTGTAGGAGTCTCGAAGAAAATGCGCAAAAATTTAAAAACCCCAAACCTACACAATAGTTTATGCTAACTTTCAAAGCAAAAAGTTTTCTCAGCGATGTATAAGTGG
Source organism: Medauroidea extradentata (assembly GCA_003012365.1). NCBI lineage: Eukaryota > Metazoa > Arthropoda > Insecta > Phasmatodea > Phasmatidae > Medauroidea > Medauroidea extradentata. The sequence continues at coordinate 26,329 of PNEQ01047665.1, forward strand.
GGCGTAATTTCTGTGGCAGTAATTTCGTACATTTAATCTAAGTTTGTCGTTTTGTAGTTTTTCGATATCAACTTCCACAAACCCATATAAACCAATTGACGCATAAGGCGTTAATTTATGTCCCATAGGCCCTTAAACAATCGATGTAAAGCCTTTGTTCTTACCAGACTAGGCCATTAATGATTACATATGAAAGACTTATTCCAATTTTTCTTGCTAATTGGAAGAAAATAACTGATTAGACATATTTTTTTCCACACTTGCAAATAATGAAACGAAATCCCTGCAATGTTGAATGAACCTTTAAAACACTAAATGGTGGTCCTAAATAATGTCCCAAACTATACATAAAATATTTTATAGTTATGGAAATTTCTAAAACATTGTATTCATTGTATTTGCGGTTAGAGCCTAATATCACAACATTGGCGTGGTGTTTTACAATGTTTAGGGAGAGGAAAATGAGGCTGACATCGTCAAACTTCGGAGAAGTGTGTAAAAGAAGAACTGCATCTTCAAGCATTGTTAGCAGAATTCTTTACAGTCACCCGAAGTCAGCAGCTATGGAGTATGGCACACTGAATGAAGAGATCGCAGTAGCAGAGTACGAATGTTTGAAAAATGTTAAGGTGGAGGAGTGTGGACTGTTCGTAGATTTACGGAGAGGCCAGTATGCCACATCGCCAGATGGACTGGTTAATGATAACACAATATTGGAAGTGAAGTGTCCTTTCGGAGCAAGAAATCTTTCTCCCGAACAAGCAGCTGAAGAATTGAAAAAAAACATAATTTTATTGTAAAAAGAATTCCCAAGGTCAACTTACATTGTCAAGGTCTCATAATTAGTAGGTATTATCAATTTCAGGGTCAGCTTGCAATTACAGAAAGACAATTCTGTGATTTTGTTGTGTGGACCCCCCGTGGGCTTAGTACTGAATCTATTGAAAGGGACGACTCGTTTGTTATAAGCATGTTCGAAAAGCTTGACATATTTTATGATGTTCTTTTAGCACTAGAGTTGTTAGATCCTAGGAAACACCGGAACATGTCTCTGCGAAGCGTTGCATCAGTACCAGTACCATAGAAAATAAAAAGAAAACTAAATACTCCAATAAAAACAAAAAAAGTAGTGTACGTGTTATGTGTGAAATATTTCAATTTATTTGATGTGGAACTTAGTTTTCCAGCAGAATATAGACGTATTTGAGCAGCTAAGGACACTGGCCACATAACGACCATGAATTTTTCCTACGCCTAAATGTCAAAACTAGCCAATTGTAAGTTTTAGTAGGCAGAATTGCACTGCTAGCTTGGTGTAGTAGGTGTAGATTTTATTTTCTTACATGTTATGAACACATTTTTATGACACCCTCTACAAGTATGGTATTTTTCTTGTATTCTATGATTGTCAATAATGATATTTCACATTATGTTTTGATGTGTACTTTTAGTTACCGAACATGAAAATGAGATTGGGAAAGCACAGACAGTGGAAGCATATATGCCTTTAATCTGTTTTTCACTGTATTTTTTTTAGATTGATAACATAACCACGTTTAAGAATGTGATACAATAATTAAAAGAACTTTAAAATTCATTCCTTAATAGCTAATTTCATATCAACTGTTTGTGTAGTTTTGTGTATATGTAATGTGTTTTTTTTTATGTATTAAGTTATTTGATTCGTGCTAATGTTACTAAGCATTTTAAAGATACAAATAAAAAGTTACTTTTCTAGTCACCTTATGTTTATCTTTCTGCAGTCTTCCTTTGTGAACTCTTCGTGGAGTATTACAACTGTTATTCATTGCACTTTCAGTTCGATTGTTCTGTAGAAATAGTAAAAAAAAAAAAAAAACACATAAAATCAAAATTTTGTTGATAATTACAGTTGCAGTATGTGTATAATGGTAGTCTAAGAGAGGCATGAAGGATTACGTCCACAAAATATAGCCAGGATGTGATTTAGTTGCATTTCTTATATTGCAAATAAAATGTGATTTAATGAGACACCTCAGTTTAGTAGTTACGCCTTAGCTGTACATCGCTGTAATGTCATTACGAACGCATGTCAAATTATTGCAATATTTTTATCGTGCCAGTTTTTAAATAAAAAAATTTATTATATAAAAATTAAAAGAAAATGGCAATAAAACAACTAATGCAGTTTCCAGATTAAAAAGGCGAGTGCTTATATAGGACTATGCTGTGTTTAATAATTCCAATATGAATAGGGTCCTTCATCGTATCCTTATTTCCTTGCAGACGTAAAGCTTTCGCATGGCAAAAAAAAAATCATAGATTTCAATATCATAAGCATGGGTTTCTCCTTTATTTACTATCTGTAATAGCATTTTTAGTTTAATTGTTTGATGTTATGATCTTCGGCTAGCAGTTATTTAGTTTTTCGTTTTTTCCGTAACTTTCATAGTAGTACATTTTCGTAGATACTCTCTTAGTTTTTATTCATTCTAAAATTGCCTCTATTTATTGTTGAAATCATAGTCGTCTACTACGACCACCATATTTGCACTGAAATGCACAATAGAGAAAATTTCAACTTTTTTTTATCGACTATTGAAAAGTACGGTAAATTTCAAGAATGATGGTGTATCTGGTTTATTATTTACGTGCGTATTACTCGAGAATTACGTGATTACGAAGCCTACGATGTTTTGCACAGCAAAAACGGGCACGATCATGTTGGATGAGTTGTGACGTCACGTTACATGTTTTCGTAGCTGATTTACATACGGATATCGTACAATCGTAAGTTCAATTTGTAATTGTGATACTTTAAGACATATATCGGCACAAAACTGATTCGACAAGATCGCCGGTGATTTATTAAAGGCGTGTAATTCCTTTATATTAACATACGACGGCATAATATGCTTTAATTTATATATTCAACGAAGGTACCACAGGTGACCAAACGAGGCAAACAACACAGTTGAAGCAAGTTACAAGAGATTAAACAACGTCTGCCACACGTAAGAAGTACAGTGTATTACATTTAGATGTAAATCAGTTTTATTGTTAACAGTGACAATAACTTATATTTTCATAATTCATAACCTATCGTAATAAACTGCGGCACACGGTCAAACGGGATTATGTTTGGCTTCATGCACTCGGGCACGTTTGTTAACGATGCCAACAAACACAATTTTTGTGTCCTTTAAATATTACATTAAAAATAACATGGCATGTATACACAAAATCAAAATTGATAGTTCTATTTCGGCAGTGTCAGCTATCAACTTTAATCAGAACTAGATTTGTTTAGACTGCGTGGTAGGCCTATAGGATTGTAATTTATCTATCACTGCTGGTGAACACGTAAGCTGATAATATTTTCGTACATTTAACACATATAAGTTGAAGTCAATATTTATTAAAACTTCGTCTTGATTAACTGTGTGGTCTTCTCAAGTCAATGAGGCCTATTTTTAAGACCCATGTGAAGTTAGTGGTCATTTTTGCTGATTTGCAATTCAGCATTAAAAACAAAGTTATGTTAGGCTTATATCAATACTGAAATATCATTATTAGAACAGGCCTAGGGCTACACAGTTTGTAGGGATAACATGTTGTTAGGTGTATAAAACTGAAATAAAACACTTTCCTTGCATTTAGCGAACAGGCGCCTAGGCGTACCTTGAATTACCGTTAATATTCTTGGCAGGACCCAAAAATATTTATGTAGGCCTACATAAGCATCAAACAGAATCTATTATTCACATGAAATTTGTGACGACAAAATTAATGTGTACAATCGCACTTAATTAAACAGGTATGTAGTTTCAATGTTTGTGACCTACCTTGCTTTGTTAACACGTGCTATAGCCAAAATTATTTAATTATTATACCACTACACAAGCTTTCACGACTAGTATATTTCCTGAGGATCTTTCACGTAACAGGTTTTCACGAGATATTATCTATTTTATTGTTTCGTCGAAATTTATAAGCTTTCGTCGGCGTCAACACAGCCTTTCGCTGCCGATCATGGCGGCCGGTAGTGTATGACTATGTCACAGATGCGGTTACCAATAGAATTGCGTGTTCACTGTTTATGGCAGTGTTTGAAGAACGGGCATTTTTAAAGCTTAATAACTCGGTAAATAAAGTGAGCATTGAAATATTACTTTTCCTACTTGTATTTTATGCTGGGATAATTGTATGGAAACAAGCAAATATCAAATTAAATTTCCAGTAACCATCCCTATTGTCTCTCGAATTTCTCGCAGTGTACACTCGGCGATTGCGACTTGCAAATGAAATACGAAAATCCGAATGCTATCGCCACGAGTTCCGGTAATTGAAATACGTGGAACTCAGCCAGTGCGCATTACGAGCAGTCCAGTTTGGATTTCAGAAGTACATATGGGCAGCCAGCATCATTAGCATAATCCTACAAGTAATAGTGATGTTGACAGACTAGGTGACGCATCGCCAGCAGGCTGGACTCTCGCATTATGAATGGCATGCAGGTAGTGAGAGAGGGGGATGGGGATGGGGAGGGAACGGGATGTTGGCGGAGGGGTGGGGAGGGAGGCGAAGGTGCTGCTCTCTATCGTAAGCTCTACAACTATTTAGTTCGTGGGGAAACAGCGCAGCCTGCACGGAAAAATTTCAAACTACGTCTGACTTTCCTTCTATCTTAATGTGCAAAACAACTCGTAGACGAAATCGTTACACATTGTACAAAATCATGTAACGTAATCTTGGATTTATTTTAAAATTGACCACAAAAATTTAATTGCAGGTTTGATGCACATTTACCATTAGGTTAACCTCTCCACTATTTACAAAAAGAACTACGAGTATGCTGCTACATTATCTGGCTTTGTTCGTGACTACAGTGATTTTAATTAATTCGAAAAACAAAATAATTTGCACAGTTCTTCTAGTACTGGATTATTACAGCAGGGACACAAATTGTATCACTGTTTAGCACGGGACGAGAGTGTTTGTTTTGTACAAGCATCGTCATGTGATGTCACACATGACTTTTTTTTATTGCTGCCTGTTCTGGCCTTGCTCGCAGAGTATGGGCAGAAATGGCAAGTTTTAGGCCCGAAGGCCAGCCACCCTCCTTCCACCAGCATTGAAACTGTACTCGGACGAGTGAATCAATGCACGGCACATATCCTCTTCTTTTCTTGCGACTCCTCTTGATGATTTTGTGCCTGTGCTAGCATACTTACTAAACACGGCTTTCTGCCGGTAATCCATTTAAAACTTGCCCTCCTCGTCAATCAGTGTTCGCCCAGACCCAGTTTTAATTAGGCCTTTACCCAGGCGGCACCTTATGGGTCATCGGAACCTAATCTTTCTAGCATATTTACTGCCTTTTACTCCTGCTCCTGTTGTCTGAGCCATTGGTCGAAATCTTCGAGTCGTTTCCCAATCTTTGTAGCAAAGCTGTTCCACTTCTCAAAAATTTCTTTGTTTGCCAGTATAGCTTTCAGGTCTACATTAACTATCCCATAGTCTTGTAGTTGTGCCTTGAATTCCTCTCTGATGTCTTCGGTCTTGGGACATTCCAATAATACATGCTCCATCGTGTCGTCTGTCCCACAAACATCACCAGTTTCATGCTGTACAACTAAGCCTTGAAGTTTCCATGTCATGAGTTGTGCACTGTAGTGGTTTACTGTTATCCAGTTTCGCTTAATCCTGTCTTCCACTTCAGGAAAAAGCTCGAATGTAAATCTCCCCTTTTCTGAAGTTTCCCAAGTTGTCTGCCACCTCAGCAAGGTTTGTTCTCTAGCCATTTTCTTATCTAATGATGATGTCGCCCTTCTTTGCCGTCGGCGTTGTTCGGCCAATAATCCTCTTTCTCTGGCTAGCAGATCCACAGGCAACACTCCAGCCAGGACAGGTAACGCATCATTCGATGATGAGGCATATATCTTTGTGATACTTAACAGTGCCAACCTCTGAGCACTGATGAGCTTCCTTCTCGCTGCCACCAACTCTGCTCTGTGATACCATATGACTGAGCCATAGGCGATAATGCCCTCAAAGACACTATGATAGATTTTCTTTAATTTCCTTAAGTTTAAACCCCATTATGTAGTTCCAATGGATCTTAGACGACTCAAAGTCTCAACAGCTTTCTTACTGACATAATCAATATGCGGCAGGAAGCTCGTCTTATCATCCAGGAAGACTCCCAAGTACTTGTGCTGGGATAAACGTTGGACAGGCCCTCCTGCAAATCGCACCACTGGAGACCGTTTAAGTTTGCCCTTTAGTAGCATACACTTGGTCTTCTGTGTAGAAAAGGTTAATTTCACTCTGCTTGCCCAGTCTTCAACACGGGATAGAATCTCTGCGGTTTTTCTCTCTAATGTTGCTCTGGACCCACCTGAGACGAGTATGAGCCCATCGTCTGCATATCCCAGCACAGTGCAACCATCTGGCATTTCAAGACCTAGTAAGTCATCAAATAAAATATTCCAAAGTATTGGTCCAAGTACTGGTCCTTGAGGGCATCCCTTTGTAAGAAGTTTTTCCACTGCATTGTTCCTTAAGCTGTACCTGCTTCTTCTTTGAAGAAATCGAGAATCACTGCATATAAGTTCTTAGGGCAACCTTTGGTTTTAAGTTGATACATAACTTCCGGCCACCAAGCATTGTCAAATGCTCCTGCAATGTCGAGGAATATAGCCATAATATATTTGGCATTGCAGGTGTCGACATATTCCTTTATATTGTGAAGTGCTGATTCCGTACCAAGGCCTTTACGAAATCCATACTGCCTTTCATTTAAGGCACTATTTATTTCTAATGCTGTAATTAGCCTCCTGTTCAAAAGTTTTTCAAATGCTTTGCCAAGGACTGGTAACAGCGTTAGTGACCGGTAAGATTTTGCTTGTGTCGGGTCTTTACCCTCACCCTTATGCATGATCCTCACAATGCCCTTTTTCCATATCCTTGGGAACATGACAGCCTGGAGTAAGTCGTTGTACAGGTTCAGTAGATGAGTCTTAATTCGTGAGTAGCATCTCTTAATGATTTCTGCACCAAGACCATCATGCCCAGGAGCCTTGCCATTCTTTAACCCATGAATGGTAACCTTCAATTCTTCTGGAGTGAATTCTGGTGAATCTTCTGTATCTGGTAGCTCTAACATTTCCCACCTTTTGCTAGCATGCTCCTCAGTATCATCAGTTCGGGAGTCATCCTGTGACAGAGTGTTAATTAGCAGTCTCATGCTTAGGCTCATGTCATTTAGTGGTACTCCATTTTCTTTAAGGCAGGGCGGAGGCATTGTCCTTTTTAATTTACCAGAAAAGACCTTGTACACTACACCAAATGGATCTTCATTGCCTTTCTCAGACACAAATTTTGTCCAGGACTCTCTTTTCTTGTGTCTTACCCTGTTGAAGTAAGCCTGCTTGAGAACCTTATATTCAGCTGCCATCCTCTCTCTTTCTTCTCCACGGAGTCTATGAAGTCGTTTCCTTGCCCTCCGAACTCTGCCTCTTTCCTCTTCAAGTTCTTTGTCCCACCAAGACATATATGGGAGTCCAAATTGAGTCTTTTTCAGCACTTGGTTACACGTACTTTTGATGACTCTTGTGATGGCTTCTGCTCTAGTTTCAAGGTCTACTGCTTTGAGGTTGGCTTCTTCCATTTCTAGCTTATTCAACAGGGCAAGGTCAAACTGCCTCCAATTTGCATATTTGTGTACATACCTGATTTCATCCTGCTGGTCAGCTACATTGGCAATTTGCTGTTGTCTCTCACCCGTTACCTCAAATATTATGAGCCTGTGGACACTCGATGAGTCCTCAGTGACTCTCCATTCATGTAACATTCCATGTGCTTTATTATTTGTAATAGTTACATCAATATTTGACTCTGTTCCATGAGCTGGAGACACATATGTTGGTAGGTGTCCTTCCAGGTTCTGTACATGAAGTTCCTGAGCTAAAATGTACTCATTTAGTTCTTCCCCTCCATTGTCTGTTGTAAGGGAGTGCCATAGTTCTGACTTAGCATTAACATCACCACAGATGACCAGTGGTTTCCCATGTAGAAGATCAATAATAACATCCCATCTGTCTAAATGATCCCTGGTGTTATCCATGTACTGGAAGTATGAGGACACCATCCACAGCTGGAGGGATGGAGTTGTAATCTGCACACACACATGGTGTGTATTAGATACACTGTTGATCATAGTCACATCTATCATATTGTTTGTCCTTAATTCTCCAGCTTGGACATTTTCACCGATTGTAAACACATCGCCCATTAGCCCTACCACTTTACCAAAGGGAGAATATGGCTCTTGGAACAGTACCAAATCCAGATTGTGCTCAATCACCACTCTGTTAAGCTCAGAGGTCACCACTGCTGATCGTTGTAAATTGATCTGACCACACCTCAATTGATGGTTCATCATCCTAAAAGCCATAATCAATTCTTGATGCTTCCACATTGATGGCTCGCTCATAGGCCGGGCATTCCCTGGAGTCAACTCGGTGCTCAAATGCCTTTTTGTCCCTTATACAGTTGACACATTTATCACCTTTGTTTTTATTTGGGCAATCTGCAAATTTGCGCCCTTCTTTACCACATTGTGAGCAACACTGCTCTGAACTACACTTCGGAGCAAGGTGACCATATCTTTGGCACTTGTAGCACCTTGTTGGCACTAGGTAGTCTCTCACATTACAGGAATGAAACCCAATATACATTCTTTCCTGCTTAATCATCGTATTTCTTATGTCATAAGTACACTCTAGTACTACATTTACATAGTCTTCATTTGACCTCTTACTAGTCCTGTGACTGACCTTTACCTTACTTTTGAAGTCATCAAGTGTAACCTCTGTATCTTTGAAATGTTGACCATGTATAGTCTCTAGAAGGTCCTTATTGTCTTCTCTCCTAGGTACATCGTTTGTATATCACCACTTTCGGACCTCGTTTTCTGGGTGACTCCAATTTCAGTCCTAACTCCTTTATTTTGCTGGTCTGGCCTTTGATGACTTTAAGTGTTTCAGCATCTCCTGCCTCAATCATTATCCCTCCATTTTATATTTCCCTAAAATTCCGTGTCTTGAGTCCTTCACTTTTAGGGTCAATAGAAGTTTGTACAATTTTCCTTGTTTCCTTACTGGAAACTCCTTCCTTTTCTGGATAAACGAGGACCACTTTCTTGGCAGGTTTAAGCCTTACCTCTTTCTTTCCACTGGTACCTCCAACAATCTGGGCATAGGTCATATTATGGGCGCCATCTTGGTGCTGTTGTTCACTTGGGTCTTTAACACTGTATTCCAATCCCTTGACTAAACCTACCAACTTGGAATTTTCGATCAGAATATGGTTGATCATTCCATCGAGTTCTATGATCTTTGGCACTATCCACTCTGCTTGTGTTTTATTAATTTTGGAACTTGAGCTAAGGCAGTAGTCAGTTAGTTGCCTTACCAATGAGCCTGCTGAAGAATGTATTTCACCAACATGCTCCTCTATTTCCTTAACCCACTCGCTAGTACCCACACTTTCCCTGTCCATTTACTGGATATTTTGCATAAGCAGCAGCTTTCTTTTGATTTTTGGATCAGAGTTATATTGGGATCCACGTTGTTTTTCAAAGTCCTCTGTTGATTTGCCTTTATTGATTGTGTCCTTCTTCGTTGCAGATTTAACATCCTTTTCTTTTCTGGTGGCTCGAGTAAATCTTTTGGATTCTTTTAAGACCTGTCGAAGATCCGTGTCATTTTCCCCTGAATCGGAGGATGATTTTTCAGAGTCTGTATCTTTATCACTTACTTCATTTCCTCTAGAGGCTAAGCTACTTTGCACTCCATCAGTCCCCTCTTCTTCATAAACTTCTCGAAGCCATGAATCTACCAGTTATTTAGGTTCACTTGAAATAGTGTACCAGATCTTCTGGAGCCACTTCTTCTCAGTTTTGGATTTAATTTGTCCCTCCCAGTTGAAGTCGGGGTTCGCCAAGTTTGCTACTGCCTTCTCTGCTGTCTCCTTAGGGACATTGCCAAATCCCAACAGAGTCCTAAAATCTTCTTTTCTCTCACTGAGAGGCTTTAGATTTATCTTCGTACTAAGAGACATCTTGTCTAGTAGAGTTACCTTTAGACTCTTAAAAGGGCTTACTTTTGCCGCCATGGTGCGACTGTACTCTTGTTAATAACAAGTTCGTCACAAATTACACACTACAACTACACTCTCCTTCTTGCAGTTAGTCTATCTTAGCTGAGTCGAAACACACGTTTTGGCTAAATATACACAATACAATTAATGTCTATTCTAATCTAATCTAAGTCCAACTTCGCAAGGTGTAGTTTAAAAAAACCAAACTTACCTTAATCTCACTGTCTTAAGATGGCATATTTACCTAGCGCGCCGACAGTTGGGTCTTCCCGACAGCAAACGACATTACAGTAGACCAGAAACTAGCATCCCTGGGGTTGGGCCATCCCGCTTGGGGACAACATTACATCGGGCGTGCCGCCCGCGACACCTCGCCTCGACACCGCATGCCGCTTATCACACAGATTCTTGCCTCTGTTGTAACTGCCGGACAGCATGAGCTACTTAGCACTTACCGCGGGAGTACACACAAAACACGTCCATACGCTACGGCCGACAGAAAGCAACCCGGGCAGAACTGGCACAAAACTGGCAGACTGGCAGACCATGCTGTTAACTACTGTTAACTAACCAGCCAACCAATGATCGAGAGCTCACTTGTGACAGTCTTTATTTCTGCTGCAATCTTGGACTGGATACAGTGTAGCACTGATTAGCATAACTGGAGTTACGCGTAGCAATTCGAACACGAAACAAACAGTGGGAAAACATTATATAACTACTAATTATGTTTTTAATATTAAATTTTTTAAAAATAAATCTTTGTGGCAAAGGTCGGCTACATGGACGAGTCCAACTTGACCATGTGTCCGAGGAGTGTTTCTGCTGTGGTTGCAGTCAAAACTGACAAAAATGGTTTGATGATAATATGCACAGATACAAGATCATCCCTGGCCATTAACTAGTATCATCATATGGTAGAGTAGCCTTCGTTGACTTATGTTACATGATGCCAAGATACATTGTGTTTACATAAGTTTGAATTACGAAACTCAGAGACAATGGGGTATTTTAGGTATTTTAGGGACCGCACTTCACATTGACACTGCACACTTCAACAGGAGTGGCATCTGGACGCTGTGGTGTCTTGTGTTATCGTTGTAGAGTATGTTCCAATATGTGGAGGCAGTCTGCAGTTACACGTGGTGTGGAGCGTACGACGGGCTTCAGTAAGGAACGAGATGCGGAACGGTCCATGTTAGGTTGAAAATGGGGCAGGGGAAGGGGCGCGAGACATAATTGTTCAGTCAGTTGTACTTAAGGGGGGCGAAACCTCCAATTCGCATTTACATCTCCTGCTGGCACATCCCAGCAGATAAATGTTTGAGTGTCGGTAAAAGTGTTTAATTCTTTAAACTATTTCAGTAACACTTACAGCTGGCTATAAGTTAACATAGCATTATATTTTACATTGCTGCAATAAAAAACATTTAGACTGAAGTAATGGTATGATGCGGGTGCTAAGGGGTGAACGTGTAGATGTCGATGACACTGACTCGGTTGGTGAGTCGGACGGGATATGGGTGACAAAGTTACAGGAGTGGACCGGCTAGCAGGGAGAGCTGAGATGAGATGGATAGTGGGAAAAGGGCACACGGCGGAAGCCGCAGAGGAAACCCCCTTTGATGATGATCCCAGGAACGACAGGCCGACGACAACGGGGCAGGCTACGTACCAGTGGATTGTTGCACCCTACAAATAACGGATCTTCCGGGACTTGTTAGGGCCAGTCCCCCCGCCACAACACACTTAAATTTACACTAAGCGTCACTAGGGACGGGGTGAGCCAAGAACACTACTCGCAAAATGAAAGTCGTAAGTAGTTTTCGTAATTTACTCGCCATGAACAAAAGCCTATTACTCACAGAAGGCCAATGCCAGTTAAACGGACCTGGAGCAAAAACCTCTCCAGTAGGTGACGTGGTAAAAACAGCACTGGGCTGGTGGTATGCTTAATGAGTAACTTACGTCCCTGGATGCGACGGCCGGCAGGAGATGAGGGGCCCCGGGTCAAAAACAATAAAAATGGTTTCGGTAATTAAAATAGAAACTGTTGAAGCTAAAGAATGACTGGTGCAAACTGGTGAAGGACACGGGGTAGACAAATACGTCTATCTCCTCCGCACGTTTTTCCCGACTAACTGAAACATGTAGTTTGGCGTCGCCAGGCCAGCCCCGCGAAAGGTTTGACTTCACGCGGTGCAAAGTAGTTCCCATACAAAATCACTTAAGCAGAACAAGTTACACAATACAAAGCACAAAATGGACACTGGAAAAATAGCAAAACATATTGAAAACTTTATTGTCATGTCATATCTTGGGGTATTGTTCCCTGTTGCATAGTGTTCAAGTGGAAGAATACAATATACATAGCATAGCTGGTGCAAGACTGAATAATGGCGACTAAAAATAACAACAGAATTATGAGAACTCATTTATAAAACATTGAAACAAAACTTAGACTCTTGAAAACATAGTAATGTAAATGTATTTTCTGTGCATCCAGGGCACTGCTGTAATTGTGTTAATTACTGACATGTAAAAAACATACAGAATAAACAAAAATTAAAACCATTAAACAAAACCACTGAAAAATTTACAATTACACTAAAGAATCACAACACACGCAAAAACCGTGTCACACATTTCCCCCTCCTCCTTCTCTCGGTACTGGGTGGCAAGGGGGGGTTTCCTCGGGAGTATTTAGCAGTGCGACAGGCTGGCTAAGGGAAAAGGGCGTGTTTGGACATGCATCAGTTTGTAAATTTGAAGTTTATTTGGAGTCATTATGAATAAACATAATGTTAAAAATCGAAATTAAAAGCAGCACACAGAAGCAAATATTTTGTGTTGTCATTAATTAATGTGAACTGTGAAATAAATTTAAATGTCAATAGTGAAAGGCGTGTCCTTATAAAACATAATTATAGGACAAAAGAATGAAATAACAGCACATATAACTACAGAAATCAAGGACAGCCCAAATATCACAGCTCAATCATACACAGAGATGACAAAATTTCATCTATACTGACAAAATGCTCATGGTATATCAGTAAGGCTTGTCAGTCAAAGTCATAAGTCAGTAAGTAATTAACCTTAAATGAGTTTTACATGACATTTTGGGATCTTACATCTTCAGCCCATCCTCAGACAGCATGTAGTTCAATGACATAGTAGAGCAGGGGTGTACAGATATAAAAATATTTATTTTTAAGGATACACTCTTAAGAATGTTGTATACCACAGAGCCTATGCAGGAGCTTGTATAGGAGTATAAGTTCTTCCTTGCCAACTGTTGTCCCATTAAAGGCGAATATGACAAGGGATATTGAAGTTATCATATTACACATTCCAATTTAAACACTTAAACCTTGTAAAGGTATTGTAGAATGTAGACACTTACACAATTTTACAATAATGCAATGGTATAAAACAGAAAATTTGAATACAACCATATATTAAGATTCACTATTATTGGCTAGGACTTATATTCATTAATGGATTTTAACATTTTATTTTAAATATGTATCTTTGAAGCTATTTATTTTTTCATCTTACTTAGGTTTTGAACTTCTTCAACTTAGTAATTTTTTAATTATCTTAATGCCAGAATAATAAGCTCCTTTTTGTAAGTTCTTCAATTTCTTAGAAACATGCAAATTACTATTTATTCTTGTTTTAAATTGTGTTAAATTATATTCAGTGGGTCTCTGTCACTGGCAAATCTATGTATGCGACCACTCACACTTTGCTCGTGTCAGTGTCGTCCACATTGGAATACTGTGTGGTCTTTTAGACACTTCGTTCAGTGGCCTTAAAAATGAAATCATTTTAGTGCTTTCAACAACTACACACATGTACTAATATTTTTTTCAGTACCTTTTGTTAACTTGGCAAAGTTTTCCTCGGTGCAGAAAATGGTTTGTATTCAAAAATAAAATCACACAAGGTGATTGGTCCCTACAGAATATAATTTAACATGTAAACACCCTAACCTTGCTCCCAACATCTCCAATCATTGTTATAGCTCAGCTTACTTTAGATGTTTTTAAAGTGGTAACCAGAAAAAATAGAATTCATTTTATAAATGTGAACTATTCCAGAAACAATTATATCGAAAGCAAACAAGCACTTCATACTTGTGTTAAACTGCTCACAACAATAAGTTGTGAAAAAATTTTTAAGCAAAGACCAATGGTAATATCGCAGATGATAGGGAACACTACTCCTAAGTAATTTACCCTAATTGCATTTATCGTTCAACTTGTCTAATGTTCTGTAATACACTTAGCCACTGAAAGGTGTTGTCTAACACACACACTTCAAATAAAAATAATAATAATATACTTGTAATCAGGCAGCCGCTTGGTGGAATGCTGTAACCTCTTCCTCAATTCCCTCCTCTCAAACCCCCTCAACATTACCAAATCCTCCAAAACTAAATTCCACACCTTCACCAACTTCGTAAGCATATACTGTGTACTTTGCTCTGTTCTACTCCTCATCTGAATCTTCTCGATGTTATTCCCTTTTCCTCTATATTCTGCCTTAGTTAAAAGGCATCTCAACTTATCCCAGCCTCCCTCTCTATTCACCATCTTAAGTCCGGATCAGCTATACTATTATTTTTATTTCCTTCAAAAAGTTCCCTCCCAGTTCCTTCAGAATTACAGATGGCCGAAAGTTTCCTTCGTCCTCACCAGTCTGCCCTTACCTTCGCCATTCATTCTTTACCCACATTGCTGCCCGTTTTTGCACTTTTTCCAGCTCCTGCACCTCCAATTCCACATGTGGGTCCCACTCGGCTGCCGCATACTCCATTGTTAATGTTCATTTATACATATAGCTCCATCTCTTATGCGCAGGTAGTCGGTATCTTTAACGTTTAGTGGTTTACATTTCATACCAATTAGAGCTGCTTATTTGTTTTAGGTTACAAGAGGACAGCACCAGCTGTGAATGATTGAGGTGTTTTTAAGAATCAACACAAACGGACATGTCGGAAATGTCAACTGCTGCTTAGAGTCCAATCTAAAGAAAAAGCTGTAGATTTAACACCCAAGGTCAGACAATTGTATGCAACAGCAAAACATTAAAATGTGTGGCAAAATATCACTTGCAGGAATGTTTGGGTTTAAAAATTATCTCTAAGGCACCAAGGAAATTTTCCCATTCAGAAACCTCCATAGAAATGAAGCTTAATTCAAGGCTACTCATCTGCTGGGTTTTACTACTTGGCAACGACCGCTAAGCATTTCTACCTATCCACTGACTACTGGGCCTCAACACCTGGCTGCTGACCAGCTGGGTTTTGCCGCTTACCCACTGATCTACTGGGCTTCAGCACCTGGCCCCTGACCTGCTCGGCTTTTAATGTTTGGCAGCTGACCTACTTTGTTCTACAGCTTGGTTAATGACGTATTTCAACACCTGGCCACTGATCTGTGGGGCTTTACCACTTGGCTATGAACATGCTGATATTTTATCATGCCTGGGAACGGTTTTGATTCTACTTAGCAAGAATCTTAATTTTATTTAATTTTTGAAATCTAACTGGAACTCGACAGTAAAATATAAAAACCAGTAACCATAGAGTAAACACTATAAAATGTGAGATAATTTCTCATAAAAATTAATTAGATACACTTAAAATCCTGCAGCAATAAAATTACTTAAGCTGTTACTGTCATTACCAATAAACTGTGCCATGTAGTGACTATAATTTGTTGCTCGACAATACTAACACAAGGCAGTGGGTAAGCTGATGAGTGCAAATTTCATTCTCATTTTCTTGTTACTGTTCCTAAAGATAGTTGAATTTGAAAACTTAATTTATAACTGATGATGTGAAATGCTTGTCTTGTTGACCATGTATATCAATATTCTGGTTGAGAATTTCGTGTGCTATTATGTAATGCCTTGTACTGACCATGGTGTGGCCAACAAATCTCCTTGTGTTGAGAGGGAGGAATGTGCAGCTGGTTTTGTTCCTTTTTCTTCCTTCCTCCTTATGTTCTAACAGCTGGACAGCACATGTTTGATGGCCTTCCCTTACCAACTGAACTATTAGTTTTTTCATTCTTTGTATGCAACTGCATGTATAAAATCTAATTGGTGATTGTATACAAAGCATTCTATTATTTTAGCCAGAAGTCAGGTGTACTGACTGGATGGTCAAAGGGAAGTTGAGGTGCAAGCCACGCCATTTGACTTAATCCCATGGGTTGGGTGTGTACACACATTACTGTTTATGCTTGTTGAGATTATAGGGAATAAAACTAATTATTTCAAGTCACACTCTTTTATCCTGCCATAGATCAACAACTATTTACATACATAGATAAACAAAACAACTAGAACAGCATATCGGTATCCTAAACAGTTTAGCGAACTGCTGCTCAATTACATTTTCAACACTTCCCCTTAATGGAGCAGCAAGTATAAACAAACATAAAGTTCAAGAAAATCACTCAGTGAGTTCAAGACCAAGTCCACGTACACAATTCTCGTGATGGGGTTTGTGCAGCGCCTTAGTTAGTACATCTGCAGTCATGTTCTTGCTCGGTAAGTATGCCATCTCAATTTTCCTCCCTTAGACTGCCTCTCTTACGAAATGGTGTCTCACATCAATATGTTTCGTGCGACTGTGTTACACTGGGTTTACACAAAGTTTCTGAGCTGATTGATTGTCATTAAATAGCCTCACACAATGTGCTTCTCCAAACAGCTCTCTCTTCAAGCTCTGCAGATACAAGGCTTTTTTCGTAGCATCGGAGAGTCCCATGTACTCTGCTTCTGTGCTTGAGAGTGCTACAGTTCTCTGCTTCCTGCTTTCCCAAGATATTGCTGCACTTCCAAGCTTGAATAGATAACCAGTGTAGGACCTCCTATCGTTTGTACCACCAGCCCAGTCTGCATCAACATACCCTGTTAAATGATCAACATCAGAAGCAGAGTACTTCAAACAGTAGTTGATTGTTCCCTTCAGATACCTGAGTACTCGCTTTACACACTTCCAATGTTCTCTCGTATAACAGTGATTAAATTGGCTTAGTGCACGGACAGAGTGTGAGATGTCCGGTCTCGTGCAGACTCCTAAGTACATTAGGCATCCTATCAGATTCTGAAAGGGTATGATAGGGTCTTTCATGTTGATATCACAATTTGTACGTTTCAAATCCTTTGCCATTGGGGTTCCTGCTGGTTTGCAGTCTTCCATTCCAAATCTGTAAAAAAGATCCTTAATGTAATGTTCTTGACTTACTCGAATAGTCCCAGCCCCTCCATCTCTGCTGATGTTCATACCAAGGCAGTATTTTACTTCTCCCAAATCCTTCATCTTGAAAGTTGTCATCAATTCAGATTTTAAGTCATCCTTTTCAAACTTGTTTAAGGGCAGAATGAGGAAGTCATCGATATACAAGGCAACAATACGATAATCTTCGTTTGATGTTCTGTAGTATATACATGGTTCATGCAGACGTTCCATGCCTAAACGAAGCAGTACTTCGTGAATTTTCTTATTCCATACCCTAGCTGCTTGTTTTAGCCCATAAACTGCTTTCCTTAGAAGGCAAACCTTGTCTTCATTTCCTTCAGACACCAAACATTCTGGCTGTGTCATGTATACTGTTTCTTCCAATTCACCATTTAAGAAAGCCGTAGATACATCAAGGTGATCAACATCAAGGTCAAGTTGTTCTGCAATTGCGAGCAACATCCTAACTGTAGCATATCTGACAAGCGGTGCAAATGTTTCTTCATAATCAATTCCATGTTGCTGGTTGTATCCTTTTGCTACCAGGTGTGCTTTAAACCTGTATGTAGTTCTATCAGGATCCTTTTTAACTTCGAATATCCATTTACACCCAATAACATTTAGTTTTTCAGGTTTGTTTACTAATTCCCAGGCATCATTATCCAACAAAGATGTGAACTCATCACTCATAGCAGCCAGCCATTCTTTCCTGAAGTCCCCATTCAGAGCTTCTTCTACATTCTTACGGTCAGATATGTTTTCCTTTCTGCTTGACGACACTACCTGGTACATGAGGTGATCTTGATAAAGTTTCTTTTCCCTGTTTCGGACAGGGTATCTCGATTCCATTGTTCTTGGGCATTTATTTTCTGAATTTGATAATTTTTCTTGGTTATCCTTTGACTTGTCTGTTTCAGCAGGGCTATCCCAACCTAATAAATCACGATCTGTGTCAGATGATTCCCCTGGTCCATGTTCACAAACTTCGTCCTTTTTCACACTAGGGTTACTGTTTTTGGTTGTATGCAAAGGGGGCAGTTCCGATATGTTGGCTCCGTCCTGATGGTAAATGGTTTTCTCTTTCGATTCATAGTAACTCGAATGCTCTAAGAACTCAACATCTCTCGCTTTTATCAGCTGCGAAGGCTTCCCAGGGTCAAGAATATCCTATGAAGACTAGTTCTTTGCTCTTGGCATCCCACTTTGTTCGTTTTTCTTTAGGCACATGTGTGTATGCTTTGCATCCAATTACACTCAAGTGACTAAGATCCACTTTCTTCTCTGTCCACATTTCTTCTGGAGTGGAGCCAACTAATGAAGCATGGGGGATCGGTTCTTTAGATATACTGCTGTGTTACATGCTTCAGCCCAAAGTTCCTTTGGACAATTGGCATCCTGCATCATACTTCGAGCCTTTTCGCAGATGGATCTGTTTGTACGTTCTGCCACCCCATTCTGCTCTGGTGAATATGGAATTGTAGTCTGATGTCTGATTCCATTCTCTTTCAAAAAACTGGTCAAACTGGTGTTTATATATTCCTTTCCACTGTCAGTCCTTAATGTCTTGATTTGTAGACCAGTTTCCTTCTCGACTTGCACCTTTGACGTGTTGGTGGCGAGGCCAAAGGGATAAGTATGTGCCTCAGTGCCATTACCAGGGCACTAAGCGAGTATCGGGCTCTCCATCCCAACTTTCCGTGGGCTGCCGGCTGCTGCTGGGGCGTGGGTCTACCGCCCGTGTGGCTGCGTCCCTTTGAGTCCTCCACGTCCTTGGTTGTGGTGGGTGTCGAACCCACGAGGTGCTGGTTTTAACAGGAAATGCCCAGACGGAGCAACGCTCAAAATAATACAAAACGTACGTCTGGACTACGTTTATTGTTCCCGATAACATAAGACAACATGGACTCGCGTACGTGAAGCGGATCCCCCTCTCGACGCCTGGGGGTGGCGAATACAGTGAACCGCGATATTGCGCGACTATACACTAAAATTAACATAAAATCCTCGGGCGAACTTTGAGTCTCCGATGTTGGGGCGGCAGTGCTCCTGGGTACGTCACTTGGTTGGACTACGTAAAGTTCCGTACTAAACAAATTGAATGAAGTTACTATTGTCCTTACACGATGGATGCAATACGAACGCGAAGGCCCAGGAGCCGCGGCATCGTGTGGCCGTCCTTCCTCACGCCCGGAACAAGACTGACTTCAACATGACGTCCTCCCTCGCACAAGGCGAGAAAGGGCGCGAAAAAATACGGCTCTCCGCTTCCACGCATGTGAGTTAAATAGCAAATACACAAAACACTATAAAGTTGACACAATAACTACTGATACTATAACATTGTCTTAAAAAAACACTGATTGATTTACATAAAAAGGCTGATTTCTGTAGGGAAATTTACTTAAATGGCCTTCCGCCCCGTTTGTCTTGTTAACCTGTCTCTCAAAGTTCAGGCTGGCCTTAATTCACATAACACTTTATTAGTTGCACTACAAGAGATTATATATTGGGTTATTTTGAATTTACACACAAACACTTGGCGCGCTCGGCGCCGGTTATAACTCCATGCAGTTGTCACCTTGAGTCGCGGTGGCGACTCGGGCGAACCTTTCCTTGATACTTTCTGATGATTTCCTAACTTCGCTATTTCCCGTGTCTCGCGACAAAGTTGGTGTTATTAGGGCCGTTGAACCTTCCGAAATGTGGCTGCACTCATCCCATATTCTCCCAACGTCACACAGTCTGTTTCCGTACCTTGGTGTTTCGGCAATTGAACACGTTGTGTACAGCAACTGCTCAATGCCAACAGAAACGACCACTGCCCGGGCTCCTCGATGGGTGCTACAGGTGCGTATTTGCCTGAGCATGGTTTTGTGGTGGCTCCTTTTACTTCCTATTGCCCTGTTACTACCCCCGTGGCGATATTAAGGGAGCCCTCTAGTTGTCGCCGTCGGTCGGCTTGCTGAGTTGGGTGTGTTAACACCATTACTGTGGCACCGCTGCGATGCGCCAACGGTCGCTGATAGATGCGTGTGTGTCAGCGCACGTCACCTTGAATTCGACAAATACATTTTTCTCATCAGACTTGTTTTTCAAGAAATATACAAATATTTTCCGAGAGAAATCATCTACAAATATCAGCATGTACCTCGCTCTACTGTATGACTGCTCACTCATGGGGCCGCATACATCACTGTGAACTAGTTCAAGTTTTTGAGAGCTTCTCCTAGTTAAATTATTACGAAATGTTTTTCTGCACTGTTTCCCTTCAATACATGGCACACATAGATCGACTCCTACCCTGGAAAACACGATTCCTGTTGCTAGACCATCTTTCAGTTCCTTCATACCTTTTCTATTTAGGTGACCCAGTCTACGATGCCATATTTCATGTGACACAGCTATCATTGTGTTTTGATGTTTACATTCGTCTGCATCTGTATGTTTAAGGTTGTTACTCACGGGGATACATTCATTTAGCCTATATAACCCTCCTATATATTCAGCACTTAATTCTGCATTTCCTTGAACCTTGCAATTATTACTGTGATATATCTTACATCCCTTTTGTGAGAACACTACAACCAGACCCTTTTCTACCATATTTGACACAGATAACAGATTTGTGGGTAGTTTTGGCACAAACATGGCATCTCGAACTATCCTTTCTGTCTTATTCACATTAATCATGGCATTACCAGTTCCAACAACAAAAACCCTATGGTTGTTTGCAACAGATATTTCTAGGTTATCCTTTGTTTAAAATTGCTTAACCATGTTTTCCTATTAGTCATATGACTTGTTGCCCCAGAATCTATGTACCATGCATTTTCCACTGTACTCAACCCCAACACTGTGAGAAGTAGTGGTACCTCTGACCTTGATGGTGATGCTCTGTTGTCTACGTTGTCCTTCACATAATTGGCACTATTTGAGCAGTTCACCTTTATGTGTCCAAGCTTGTTGCATCCATAGCAGCGAATTTTACTTCTAACATCCCTAGCAGTAAATTTTTTCCTTCTTCTTGGACACAAACACTGCTTCTGCTGCATTTTATCCATGGGCATTACTTTTCTTCTTAGGGCCTCTTGAATCAACTTCATTCGTACCAGCTCCGTTGTAACTTCAATTCCAGAATTTTCTCAAAGGTAGCCCTCGAAGCATGACTACAGCGATCAATTCATCGTCCAAGCCCTTGCCCATACCCTGCAGTTTCTGAGCAGTAGTCAAGATTGCAGTGATGTAGTCTTGCATATTATTGTGGTTTTCCAACCTCTTATCCAACAAATAATCTATTAGGCTAATTCGTCGCTCCAAACCTTTATCTTCAAATACTTTCGCCAGTTCATTCCATGCATCCTTGGCTTTAGTAGTATTCCTTACATATGGATACAGGTGAGGTTCCACGTGTAAGCAGATTAAGGAAAGTGCCTCCATTTCCTTATCCTGGTCTGGCTTCTGTGTTGCATCATATACTTCCCCAGTTGCGTATGCCCATGATTTTTCTCACATCAATAACATTTTCATGCCAAATTTCCAGTCGTTATAGTCGTCCATACCATTTAGTTTGTTTATAATCGGCATATTTCCACTGCGAGTTTGTAAATTATTTCGATACATCATACAACAATACACATAAACCAGAAATAATTGCGAAGTCTGATCTGAAACTAAAGGAATGCTAAAGTGGGTAATCCTTTCGTTTTGAATTATAGTTGAAAACAATTGCGCATAACCATAAATCGCACATATTCGGAATCATTATTCCCGATAATGGCCTCCTTTTTCAGTGCTGGGCCCATAACCAGTTGAGATTATAGGGAATAAAACGAATTATTTCGAGTCACACATTTATCAACAACTTTTTACATACATAGATAAACAAAACAACTAGAACAGCATATCGGTATCCTATACAGTTTAGCAAACTGCTGCTCAATTACATTTTCAACAATGCTGTTATTGTTTCCATAAGACATGTTTGTTTTTAATGGATGTTGCGATGGTGCATTGGTTAGAGCAGTCACCTCCCACCAAGACAATGTAGACTCGATGCCTCGTGGGGTCAACCTGCAGGTTTTTTTTACATGTGGGAGTGTTGGATAATGCTTTTGTATGGCTGGTTTTGTTGTGGATCTTCCGTTTCCCCTACTCTTAGTTCCAGTGCTGCTCCAGAGAATGTGATGTAAAATAAATGTTTGTGACATGTGCGGCAATTGAAATTACTTGTACAAAATCTCTGAATTTTGCATCATTTCTCGAATAAGTTTATATTTAAATATTTCCATTGCTATCTTAATTTTAAAAAAAAATTTATCTTCATTGTTAATTAAATTTACATTTTGCATGATGTAGCATCAGCACCAAAATGTCAGGGTTTATATAAAATTAATTAGTTTACTTAGCTTTAAAACTACTGAAAATGCAGTACATAAAAGGCAATTGTTTTTTTTTTTCACATTACAGATTATAATAAGACAGTTTTTTTTCTGAGTTGTTCACGGTGTTCATATATGGTTATAATAAGGAACCCCCAGGCATTAGGTAGGTTTTCTTGGTCACAATTACTAGCAGGCTGGTAGATCACTAAAGGTAAGTCAAGTTGTAATTGAGTGTATTCACACTGTTCACATGCTTCACTTTCTAGATGGATCTAAAATCCACTTGGAATGCTACTTAAACCACTAAAGTTAAATTTTGTGCTTCCTGAGCCAATATCATTTGACTCTACAGCAGTCTCATAATGTGCGTTTAGATGGTTAAAAATAGTATAGGCCATTCGGAATAATGTGAGCACTAAAGATTTAACCATTGGAAAAAAAAATCACCAGCCGTTACTGCATTTTAGTCAACATTAACAATAGTTACATTATTGTTTGTATGGTTGGTAACGAATCATTGCATGTAGTTCCGTGTAGTTTCTTATTTGAATACAGCATTAGTGAAAGAACATAAGATGTAATCGACCTCTCTGTATACAATATGCTTTAAAAATTTTATTTACGCTCTTATTGACATAAGCTACTAACTGTGTAATTTTACTTGATTAGTGCCATCACAAAGTGATGCAACCGCCCGCTGAATTCAAAACAGCCGATGACACACAGCCGCTAACACTCGCACCACAAGTGTAGTTCAAAAGTCCTCCGACAGGTGGCATCAGAGTTAGGTTTTCGCTGCTTCAGCTTCGCTTCGCTCACTTGAAAGTGAGTTAAGTCAGGAGTGTGTTTGTCCATTGTGTAATAAATATGGGTTTCTGATGAACACATTCATAAACAGTTACTTCTAATACTTTTTAATATCATTGCTAATCTGTTATATTATACGATCGCCAGCCTGAGCATGTGGAAATGTTTTCTGTTCCACATATTAAGGAAATACGTTTTTTTATTGTTTTGTAAATTGTGTCGTCGTCGTTCATGGCAGTACACTGAACGGAACTTGAATTCGTGAATTGCGTGTGTTGTGTGTGTTTATAGTGGTGGTTTTTAATTACAAATTAATATACTACACATGCATTTACGAGATAATTAATGACAACAGTGTGTGTCGTAACCAATTAGAGTCGATGAAGAGAAAACAGGGTCATAAAACGTTAACTCGCAGGTATTAATATATAATATTGCTATTGAGTATAGCATATATACAGTGCCCATTCATTTAATGAGTAGATGTTGCAGATACCATTAATCGGAGCAGTGTAATGTATATGTAAACATTGTACGAGCCTATGTAAATAAAAGCACGTGGTAATGTTTAGGTTTACATGCAGCAGAAAGATATAAACTAGCGGAAAATAGAAAAAAATAAGGTCTTTTTTGAGTGCTCACTTTATCCCGAATCACCTATACTAAGCATCACTTGGGTGGAGTAAAATTTTAATTAGAGTCATTCAAATATAAATCTGAGTGAAATATGCTTCAGTGCAAATGGTGAAACTGTCTGATTGTATATGCACATGTGCATGTGTGTATGTACATACACACACATGCACACAAGTTAAGATATAAGGAGTGTCAGACATAGTTCGAATTTTATCCGCACAGGCTGCGATAATATCCGAAGAGACATAGTTCCAAAGTATGCGACATATCTCAGCACTTTCGTTTCCCCCTCCCTCTCTGCTTACCCCCGAACCAACATGCTATTCATCTCAGAGCTGGGGGCTGGTGTCCGGTCAGAGTCCAGCTGATAACGTGTCACCACATGTCTAGACGATTATGCAATGAAGCTGGCTCCGGCTGTTTCCGTAACCTTGCTTCGTGTACGTCCGAACTCACCACTTCCTCTTGCCCCTCGTCATTGCCGTATTGCCTGCACTTATTGCACAACCCTACTCTTTTCACAGCGGTTGGTCTGACACGCGCAACTTGCCAACCAGTATATTGTGATATAGGCCATTCACAACAATGAGCATTGCATAAAGTTTTCTTTTGTCCGTTTTGCAGAAATCTTTACTATTTTTAATATGAAAACTTCCATGTAACTAAAAACCAGTGTAAAAGTTTCAACACTCTCAAAAGTTAACACACACTGGTCCAATGTAATGGGCCGTACACAGAAACAATTTTAGTTATGGTTTAAAAGATAGTCATACATTAATTCGCCGTATTTAGTTATTACTTGCGATTTTCCGTATTCAGAAAGCACAATTACAGGTGACTATTTTAGTAAAGGTTTAACTAGTCATGGTTTAAGTTAGTCAAGGCGGTTGGCTAGTTTAAGGTGTGATTAACCTGAACATTTGTCAGGTTTGGAACAAATATGGCGGAATATTGTAGTATAATTTATCATGACGTGTATTTTCAGTATTGCAATTAGAAAAACGTAAAATAAAATAGCAGAGAATGCAGTTTGCTTAAATAATAGGTTTGTTCGTGTGGTCTGCCAGTTTTACCAGCCGAGGGCAAGTGCCATTTTTCGCTGGCAGCGAAATATCAGGACGGGCAGTTGCTAGTGGCTGTGACCACTCGAACGATATCTGGCAGTAAACAAGCATATTGTTTTGAAAAACACCCGCGAAGGTTTGTTTTGAAAGTTTAGCATTGAAATCTCAATTTGGCTTCCCGACGTATTTTTTTAATTATGTTAATAAATACAAATACTTTCGTTTAGGCCTAAAGAATGGAAAACCAGAGATCGCAGGACTTCCCACGTACTTAAACTAATATGGTCGGAGGGAGACGAAAGAATTTAATACACATAACGGAAAAATACGTTTTTAATGGGCCTTGCGATTTGTTTAGCATGCGTTCTTCATTACACAGGGCGAATTTGATACAATGTACGAAGTTATGATGTATACATTAAAATTGTCTTTGTAAATTTTTTTGGGAATGTTCGAACTAATTTAGTTTCAAAATAGGCTACATTACACTGCCTTAGAACCAGACTGTTCTAATTCACATTATGCAAATTGTTCAGGAGAGTGGTTTGAATATTTGACATCTTATGTTTCTTTTATTTCTTTATTAATATATGTTTTCCTTCTTTATTAATTAAATTTATATTGTAAAGAGTTATTTCTGAAAATTTCAACGAAATTGCCTTTCAAACCATTAATACATTAGCAAGTAAAGAGAGGCATACACTGGAGTCAGAACAATTGAACAATTAACAAAAACAGTAAGTTTTTGTTGTCTGTTCTAACTCCACCTAATGCTGTCATTGACTGTAAAATAAAATGTAAATAATTATGACGTTATTTTATAAGAAAATTTCACAAACATACAATAGAAACAGTCTGAATTTAAAGAAACTGAAATGTTGGCCCACATGAAAATAGCAGTTAAGGGAAATTAATCCCCGCCATCTTGTTTCAGGTTTCCGATACTAACTCATCTGTTGTGTGTTTAGAGAATCATTTCTCTTCGTAGCTGAAATAGTTCCGCAGATCCACAAAGGAGAGCAGCACACTCGCATACTTGATCACGTGATGTTAGTCAACTCCTCACATCCCTCCCCACATCACCCTCCATGCTCTTTCCAGACTCCCACCCCTCCCACTGGACAGTTATCGGTCTCTTTCCATCACACCATTCACTTCCTAGGCTGTAGCGATGTTGCCAAACTAGGCTGTGCACCTACTGTGTGTGCGCCAGCTCTGTACCCGGCGTGTATGCATTGTCTGTCCTAAACGTCACGTACGCTATTGTAACACAGTGGCAAACACGTCCTAATTTACGACGTTACTGCGGTTAGTATGTGTGTCGACATGATATCTGCCTCATTTTAGGTATTTAAATAATTATAATAATAATAATATCGTCTTTATTTGGCGCAGTTAAGACATACTTGCCTTCTCTTACACAAATTATTAAACTACTTAAGCATGTAAACAGAAGTAAGCAAACGTTACAACTTCCATTAAGTGGATGACAATAGTACATCAGTAATGGAAGCTATAAAAATAGTTAAAATATTTTGTTAAATAATTTTTTTAGAGATGGTATTTCAAATTAACTTAACGTTCCAATTTTTTGTTACTATA
>PNEQ01047666.1:0-34249 GCA_003012365.1 Medauroidea extradentata
CCTGCAGTTCATCCAGATGTATTGGCATCTGCTGGTGAAAAATTCATAATGGCAATGTATGGTGCAGGAAAGTGTATGGCACTGAACAAGCTTCGGTATTATTCATTCAATAGAACTATATCTCGTCAGAAAATTAGCAGCACATTTGATTTGGCTGTTCTTCCACCCACCGAAGATGCTGCAAAGTTGCATTCACAAAAAACATACCTGCAAGTACAGCAATGGTTGGGCAACCAGTTAGATCCGAAGATATGGGGTTGGAAAGAAAAGGATGGAAATCTCAGACCGATCGCTACATTACTACCAGCTGCTCCAGAAGTGTTGCTTAACCTCATTTCTTGTAACTGTAAGAAAGGCTGTAGTCGGGGGTGTGACTGATTTCACTCAAACCTACCCTGTTCAGCGATGTGCAGCCACTGCAGAGGAGTAGACTGCAACAACACTCCTAGTGTATAAGAAGAAGCAGATGATGATGATGTAGTGAACAT
This sequence comes from Medauroidea extradentata, assembly GCA_003012365.1. Lineage (NCBI taxonomy): Eukaryota > Metazoa > Arthropoda > Insecta > Phasmatodea > Phasmatidae > Medauroidea > Medauroidea extradentata. The sequence goes on from PNEQ01047666.1 coordinate 489, forward strand.
TCTATCGGAGAAATATTACTGAACTTTTTTACAAATTATTTTGTGAACTGTGCAGTGTTATTACAGCGCTGTATATTTAGACACTGAACCAGTCACATCCCAATTATATGGATGCTGAGGTGAACTGAAGAAAAAGTAAGTACACCATTTTGTAGCCAATGAAATTGCGCAGAAAATTTGTTAACACATTTTGTCATTTTATATAATGGTTTCGTAAATAATCATGGTCAAACTACAACTTTTTTCGTATTTTCATCTACAACACTTACATGTAAATTTTTATTACCTTATTGAATAGCACATATGGATAAAAACCTTAACGTTTATTTAGCTATAGATAGTGATTTACAAAATTATCCAAACCGGAAGTCTGTATCTTAAATAGAAAAAAATATATAGTCATTTAAAGTTATCAAGGCACAATCCTGTGTCCGCCATCTTTGCCGGCCATTTTGGAAGGAAGCAAGCACGGGATTCTTGGGGATTTTTGGTACGTGTTTCAGAACATTTAGTAGTACCACTGTACAAAAAATCTGCTTTCTGTCTTCCATTCCCAGGTTTTGCTCATTTTTTGTCTAAAATGACTGGACTAATTGGTGGTATTAATGAAGCTACGGAAGTCTAAAGTAGCCTTTTTAAACATTTTGAGCTACCCCAAATTCATATGCTTAATGAAAAATTTTTTTAGATTACAGAAGCGTAATTTCAAGTGTGTGTTCTTTTCGTAACAAAACGTAATAAGTAGGGCCACGAAAGTTTTGCGAAAAGAATTTTTCTCAAGTTTGTTTCAGAGCCTTACTGGGTAAATATCAAGAATCACACTCATTGTGTACCGGCCAAACTATTGATTTTAGACATATAGTTTACTGATGAAAAATGTTTCTAGTGACGTTCGAAGTAGTCCTACATAAAAAAATTGTTAGGTTAGGTTTTTTAAGTTAGTTTAGGTTAGGTTGTTAGGTTAGTTTAAGTTAGTTTAGGTTAGTTTAAGTTGGATTATGTTAGTGTAAGTTGGATTAGGTTAGTTTAAGTTAGGTTAGTTTAAGCTAAGTTAGGTTAGTTTAGGTTAGGCTAAGTTAGGTTCGTTTAAGTTAGGTTAAGTTAGATTAGGTTACCTAAACTAACCTAACTTAGCATAAACTAACCTAAGTTAGCCTAACCTAAACTTACCTAATCTAACTTAAACTAACCTAATCTAACTTAAACTAACCTAAACTAAATTAAACTAACTTACACTAACCTAACAATCTAACCTAAACTAAAATAAAAAAAACCTAACCTAACAACATTTTTTTACACAGGACTACTTAGAACGTCACTAGAAACATTTTTCATCAATAAACTATACGTCTAAAATTAATAGTTTGGCCGGTACACAATGAGTAGTGATTATTTATAACTAACCCTTAGTGCACTCTGCGATTAGTGATTGTTTACTGCCACGTGAGTTGGGGTTCTATCCACAAATTACAGACGTGTAGTGTTGCCTTCACCTTACTGTGATTGGCACAGTACAATGAAGGCTGCCGACGATAACCTCGAAACAGAGCTGCAGATATGCACGTAAGGCACTGGCTGGGGGCAAAATTCTTCTCGCGAAAAATTTGTGGCTCTAATAGAGGCGGTTCGGGATAAAGTAAGTACTAAAAAAAGACCCACTAAAGTCACATTTTCAGCTAATTCGTATATTTCCGAGCGTAACGGCTAACGATGGGAAACGTCTCAACTCCTGTAGATACGTCACTTGACGTTTACGCGTGTAAGATAAAACACAGCCCATGTATTTTCACCCCCTTAGGGACCGAATTTCTAAAACGAAAAAAAAAAAAAAAAAAAAAACTTTATAGACTTTTTAGTGGAAACCGTGACGATAGCCCGTTGAGTTCGAGATATACCGACGGTTAATTGAAAACACCTTACACCAAGTTTCATCACTTTTCATCCCCTTAGGTGTCATATTTAAAAAAAACTCTATTTATAAGATATGTTAGTAAGCATTAATCATAAACAAAAAAAAAAAAGCGTCGATATCTAAAAGTTCTGTGACACACACATATTTTATGTAAATGTGTTTTCTATTCATTTAGATCTTTGGAGTAGAATTTGGAAAATATCAATGAATTATATTTAGGGTCTTTACGTAAACCTAATTTTGAATCAAACAACAATTCGATATCCCGAGTGGTTCGATAGCAACGGAAGGATAATAGAATACACATACCATGTATTAATTAAAGAATTTCGAAACATCTTGAAGTCCTATTCTAGATATTTGTAAACGTATCTAAATAAAGTAAAATTAGTGACAATAACTAGAGACATGCAAAGTTCGCATCATAATTTGGCAGCCGACTAAACTTCAATTTCCTGTACATAACAGAGCATAACCATCAATGGGCCATGAACTTTTTATGTGTCGTCCTTTACGTGTGTTACGTCTGTACAGATATTGGCCTCTCTACCGTTGTTACGAGAGTAACATAGACAGGAACGCAGCCGAGGTTGGGGCAAGCTATGGGAGGATGTTTTAACATCATCTCGGGCCCCGACTATACAGGCTTGCGAAAAGGCTGCGCGAGGGAGAGCCACCGCAAAGAGTAACGAGGTGCTGGGCGACATCGAGCCAGAGGGTCGTCAACGACGTCGAGGGCAGCCAGCTCCAGTGTCCAGGAGGGCACAGCCAGGACAGTGGTCCGTCCCCGAAGTCGAAGCGCGAACCATCCGCGAGAGTTTCCAGTCGAGTTGGCTTCCGGCTCATAGAGTAGATTGTGCCGATACAGACAAAACAGATACCAAGGTGTAGTTAAAGTGATAAAAGGGTTTAGTTAAATATTGGATTTAACAGTTCTTCTACACCTCAGATTACTCCGCACTATCGTCAGCTCAGGTAGTGAACTTAAATGTATGAGACATCCATGAGCTATTCTCATAAATACTGCAATACCAAGACATACTAGAGTAAATCAGGTAAAGTATGCAATACCGTGTAGCCTAAGCACTCTCCGCGGCAAGTCACGACAATATCGGCCAGCGGGACACGTTGAACGAGCCTATAGTCACTTGGAGTCTAGTCAGCTGTCAGAAAATAACGCGAATTTCGCCCATTTGGGTTCGAGCTGTACGCGCGATTAATAAAAAACACATCCCCCCTTTTTTATTTATTGGGAGAAAAATTTCTAAAAAATTTAAAATACTTTTCGAGTATTCACATGAGAATGAATCTGAAGTGAAAAACAACTCTGTGTCCAGAAGGGTTCAATAGATATCTATAGTTAATCGAAAATATATTTGAAATATTTTCACCCTCTTAAAAGACTGACTTTGGAAAATATCCTTAATTGGCTAATATCCATTTTTATGATTGACACGTTGAAGTAAAAGTCACGACGATATGCCATCGGGTTCGAGCTATGCAGACGAATATTATAAAATATATTTCACTCTTTCTCACCCCTCTAGAAATTCGAATTTTGAAAAATTCCTTCTTTGTGCTCCGCTACGACCTAAAGGGAACCCACACAACAAATCTAACGTTTCAAGGCCCAGCGGTTTGTGCGGCAGTTATTAAATCAGTCAGTCGGTGGACTGGTTCATACATAGAGATTGTCATTCAGTTCTTAGATGGTAAGTTAGTTCAAAATCTATCGCAAAATGTGCTACCTAACAGTCAGAGGGGCAAGAATGTTGCTTCGTCATCTAGTTGTGAGATTTTTGTTATCTTATTTCATTGTTACCTATCAACAGACAATAAAGCGAATTTTAAAAAATGACCATAGCTATTATGGTAATAGGACAGCATTGCAAAATTCTCGTGTTACATTAAGTTATTTAATGATATAGTGTAGGACTATCATTAATTTCAAAACAGTACTTACAACGTGCATGACGTCTTGGCAGATGACATTCGCCTGATGCTTAGTATCTGTTCGCAAGTTATCAATTGGGCGTATGGAATAGTACATAAAGGAACTTGTTTAGGCCTCATAACGCATTGCATTTAGGGAGCATAACAAATAGCCACTTTAAGGGGATAGGTGAATATTATTTATATTAATTTTAAGGCTTTGAGACAACATACAATTTTATTTAAGAATAGATTTTAAGTCGCACGATGTGTATTTAAATTCATTTATAAATTAATTTGTTTGGTATTAAAATTGAGCCACGAAAATTCTGAAAAAGGTTACTTAATTATAATACTTTACACTGGCTAAAATGTTTTGCTATGACACCGCAACTCCACGAAACAATTGCTTTGGGCTCTGACATATCGTTCGCCTTCAATAATTGTTTAATGTTTGGCTGCTTTCACATTGACTTCTTTAATTAACTTCAAAGTAAATCCACGTGCAAACAGCATAACAAATTTCCATGAATCTTTGTAATTTTCTACAAGAGTATTTTAACAATCAAAATATTATGCACGTCGTCCTAATAATGGAGTGCAATTTTGAAATTTGTATTTGAAAAAAAATATATATATATATAAGATGTTCACAAAAAGCATCTACAAACTCCGGCAGAGGATTCCTTGTTAAAAACAAAGCAGGAAATATAGAAGACACTTTGTACGTAATCGTGATATTAAAGGAGTAATTCGCTTTGAAATTCAAATGTTAAAACTTTGATTTCCCCACAAACAGAACAGTGATCGACGTAAACTGATAAAACTCAGAATATTACTTCAAGACAATAAGGCCGACAAACATAACAGTAAACTCTAGTTGATACCTTCTACCCTTGCGAAAATAATACGGGTGGCCTCCCTTAAATTGCTGACAACTTTTTTAGCATCAGGATAATCAAACATTTAAGAGTGACTTATTGGCAAACGTGAACTTGGTAATAAAAAAGGTCCTCTTGTAGCTACTGCCTAGGACGCGTAGTTTTCGTGAAAAACGCACATCAAGTTTTGTCGTGGTGAAATAAGAGCCTAGCGTATAGGCAACACTGCGTACACGAGTGTCTGGTTTATTCCGCAGCGCCACACAGACAATGGTGGATACTCACTGTAAATATCACGTACCGTAGGTTTTATTTCTTGCAATTTAGAAGGTTGCCGGTCTTTATTTTACCGTTTTTTGGCGATCACATATTGTTTTCATATTCCTACCGTGTTTTTGTTGTGCATCGCAGATTTTCTTAGACTTTTTTTACGTTAATACTTTGTTTATAATATTATTCGGGGTGCACTACGATGAGTAAGCTCACGTCATTTAATTTCACCAAACGGAGAAAAGATAACGACGACCCAGATAACCCAGAACCGATGCAAACAAATGTGTAAAGTTTCTTCCCACCAACAGCATTCTTCGGCCACACAGCAAACAGCAGCATCGGTTAGCGGGTTTTTTCGTTTCTTCAACATCGTCACAATTTTCAGGTACTTCACATGTGCAGGGTAATTATTCTGACCAACCTGATAACAGAAGCAATTGTTCCAGATCTTTTCTGTGGACGTATTTTCCTACTCGAGCCGCCAGATGTAAAATACGCAATGTATTGATCTACGAGTCTACTGACAATTTACTAATGGAGCATCTTGCAAATCATGAAAAATGTAGAATCCAGAACAAACTTGTGAATGTGAAAGATGTGCGTCCTTGGGAACATTTTTTTTACAAGTAGGCGTTTGTAACACATGCAATAAAATGTTCAGCACACCTACAGGAACTACATATACCCTCATCAGACATATGGATCAACATCCTTTTCTGAAAAGTGAATATGTGAAAGCCAATCAAATTCTTCAGGCACAAGAATCTGTTGTAAAAGATACATGCATACAACAAACACTCAATACCATGCTAAATCCAAGCTTGCCTGCCAACAGTGCTCGCTCTAAGGCAATAACAAAACAGATATGTATAATGATAGCAACAGACTGTCAGCCTTTCTCTGTTAAGTGTAATAAAGGCTTCAGGAATCTTGTTCATCTTCTCGAAACAAGATATCTTATGACGTCTAGAAGTATTTTCTCACACAGTGTCATTCCTGACCTTTACTAGCGTAAACGACAAAAAGTTGAAGATTCATTGCCAGCAGATTTAACAAAGGGAGTTGAATCTATAATCTATCACAGTAGATTGTTGGAAATCTGCTGCAGAAGATCCTTATGTGTCGCTTACTGTGCATTACATGTCCCCAGAAATGAAACTTACCAATTATACTTAGAGTGCAGCTCTTTTCCTGGCAGCCACACTGGACTAAACGTCAGAACTAAACTGGAAAATATGCTTGACGACTGGAAATTCCCTTCATCGGTGCCAATTTTTGTAGTGACCGACAACACAAAAAAAAATATGGTTTCATCCATCCAAAATACGCAGTGGACACACATTACATGTGCAGCTCATTGAATACAACTTGCTATACAGAGTGCCCACGACGCTTAAAGTAGTTTGAGTGCATTCCTGAAGAAAGCCAAGGCCATTGTGGGTCACTACAATTCAAGCACTTAGGCTTTAGCCAGACTTAAAACATTTCAGGAGCAAATGAATTTTCCCCGCAAAAAAAAAAAACTAAATACAATGGTAGCGACACGGTGGAACTCCGAGTACTACATGATTGCCAGCCTTGTTGAACAAAGAGCAGCAGCAGCTGCAGAACTTGCCAAATCTGGTAAAATCGAGTGTTTAAACGTAAAAGAATACATTATTGCGATGGTCTCGTGGAAATCCTGCGTCCAATTGAAGAAGCAACCAAAGAAATTTGCAGAGAAGACAGGCCCACCCTTTCCATGATGATTCCTATCATCAGCAGTATTCAAAGTACTTTACAGGACTTAACATCAACAGAAAGATGCGGTTTTGGTGTTGTCTATGGAAAGCATTTGTGGAAAGCAGTTATGTGTCGCTTTCTACCATACCGCACCAACAAACAGTACCTGTTTGCAATGCTACTGCATCCAAGATTCAAGTGTCTGATTTTAGACGAGCACGAGTTAAAAAACGGCAAAGCAGTGCTTATACAAGAACTGAAGTCCCAGAAAAGCGGCAACACTACACCGCCAGAATCTTCATTACCAAAAGCAGGTCCAGGCCTACTTCCAGAAGCACAGCCTTACTTGATTGGGAAAGCATTTGAAAACTGTGTTTCAACAAGTTCCAATTCCAATATGAACGCATGTGGCTCAAACACCTTAGAAGAAGAGGTTGACAAGTTGGCTACTTCAAGGTACCAACAGTAAACAGAACTGAAAATCCTTGTACCTGGTCGGCTGAAAATGAAGACAATTTTTCAAATGTATGTGTTGTAGCTAAAAAGTTTCTAGCAATTCCTGCGACATCTGAAAGCAGTGAGAGACTTTTATCAAAAGCTGGTAGTGTTGTGACATCTAGGTGAGGATCGTTAAGTTATGTAAATGTAGAGAGACTCGTTTTTCTTCATGACAATTTATAAGCAGTGTAGAATAGACCTACACTTTCTTGTTAAGCGTAACAACGTTAACTCTAACTGAAATTTAAATAGTAGAGCTTCTTGACTGATTAAAATTTTAAACTTGGTAATAAAGATATGAAGCGCAAAATTACTCATTTTATCTAAACTAACAGTAGAAAATAACTAATAGTTAATAGTAAAACTTGTTTTATACAAACTTAAACGGATCTAGGTTATTGCAATTTGTGATGTGGTTTGTAATAGTAAATGACCAATGTCATAAACATACGTTGATTATCTGATGTAACGCATCAGAAAATTAAATAAAGGGCCTACCATTACAATCAGCATTACGTTTATTCTTTTTACCAATGGACTTGAATATGACATTGTAACACAAATGTACATTTATACATAACTAGCTGACCCGACAGACGTTGTCCTGTCTTAACGATGGCTATTGAAATCGAATTGTTATAATTAATGTCGATAAATAAATCTCAAGGGCAGTCGCTAAGTGTTAGTTTTCTTGGAAATCCATGTTTTTCACATGGCCAGTTATATGTTGCCTGTTCCCGTGTCGGAATACCAACAATACTATTTATATACTAAGAATATTGTATATCATAAAGCATTAGAATAATAAACACACTTTTTTTATTAATTATAACAATTCGATTTCAATAGTCATCGTTAAGACAGGAAGCATGTAGACAAAATTATTGAAAACAATGTTCGTATTTGTTTAGTATTTGACGAAATTATAATGATGGCTCTGAACTAACCGTGATGTACGCTAAGAAATTCAGTTTTCTTTATTTATTTTTTATCAATAAAATAACTCCGATCGAAGCATTTGTTTTAAACGATATTCATATTTTTTACATCCTCTTTGTCAAATGTTTATATTGTCTCAAGGACAGTCGCTAAATGTTTATTTTCTTTTTTGTTTGTTTTCTTGAAAATCTATGTTTTTCACATGGGCAGTTATATGTCGCCTGTTCCCGTGTCGGAATACCAACAAAACTATTTATATACTAAGAATATTGTATATCATAAAGCATTAGCTGTCCCTTTGCGGCTTCGCCCGCGTGTACTATATAAAATAGTAACTAAATTTTAGTTACATGTTAATTGATGGTGATACTACATTCGCTGTTTATCTTTAAAACATCAAATGCAAACAGATTTGTCCAGTTCACTGCGCTAAGCGTACTTTCATTGCAGAACTTATTTTTTTAATTCATCTTTATTTCTCTATAAAACAGCTGCCCGGCTGCGGCTTCCACCGCAAAACAGCTGCCCGGCATTTAACAGCTAGCGTACTCAATAACATCGCAAAGTCTTGCACGGGATACGAACCCGTAACTCCACCCCTCCCATACTCCAAACTTTATACAATACCTGAGTGAATGCTTAAGGCCTCGATCACAGGAACATACATACATTGTTTAAACAACAATAGCAATAAAGCTCAAATTGACTCTACTGTTTTTAGGGGTTTTTTTTCCGGCAATTATTCGAATTTTTCTCGCCGTAGAAACCATCTTTGAACTTCAACGAACATAAAAAAAAAGAATTGGCCAAATTGGTCCAGGCGTTGTTGAGTTATGCGCTTACCAACACATTTTGCGATTCATTTTTATATTATAGAAGATAGAAGATAGATTATTTTATTAATAAAAGTGATGTTTAGTGAAAGTAATGAAAATTGTGACATATTATGTACCATAAACTTTTCATCTTCTTTTTGACTGTGTCTTACACTGACAATGTTTTGTAAGTAATTCGAGTGTTATAGTTTTTCTTATTTATACAAAACTTTTTTTAAAATTTTGCGTAAGTTATGTAAAGTGTCTCTTGTATTTATGTTTCTCTCATTATTTACGGAACACGTTATATTTGTTAAACATTTAGCTACATTAAACAAAATAAAGTAACATAGGTCTACTATTTCGTTTAACATTGGTAATGACTGGAAAACATTTTGTGGTGGTCCATTTTCAGGTATGAAAAAAAAAATCAAGGACTCGCTTTTATTCGAAAGGGTGAATCCTATCCCAGGTTCGGTTCGGCTCGGTTCGAAATTTTTTTTTTTTTTTACTTAGGTTCGGTTCGGATCTGTTCGAAGCTAAAAAATAGAGGTTCGACAGCACTAATATAGTCATATATATATACGAAAATGGATGTGGGTCGAATTGCGAACCGCGCTCCACTTATGACCTTTATGGCATAAGGAGAAGCTAGGCATAGAAGATGATAGCTGCAGCGCCATATAGTGGCGAGTTGGAGAGTTAGGGTGAAATGAACAGCATAAAAACATTCCCCATAGTAAATACATATAGGCATAAGTGCCAATTTTCGTGGTGATTGGTCAAACGGTGTCCGAGTTTATCGATATCATAGATACACGTGTACCAACATCAGTTTTTCATTTATATAGATAAATTTAATGTTTGTAAATTTTGTCAAATCTTGTATTAATCTTTTCTCTCACTAATACTGAATATCATGTACCAAAAATACAAAATATACTGAAGATACAGAAAGTAGTTTTTTACCACTTGTTCACACAGGGAAACATTTTTTTACGAGCAGAGCCCGAACAAAAAGAAATCGTTGGGTTTGTAGGTAAGGGGTGCGAGGAGAGGATGGGACCAGCATGGTAAGCTAACTACGTGTCGGGCCGGGTTCAGCACGACACGATAAAGTCATAAAGAACACGGCCGGCAAATCAAGGCTAACGATCCGGAGGGGGCTGCGCGAGAAACAAACTAGCCCTGGGAGGAATGGAGCGTTAGGGTAGGCGTAGGCGGGAGGGGGAGGGGGTGTGAGGATGGTGGGAGGTGAAAATAGGAGGTGGGTGAGATGAGGCATGGGGTCCAGACACAGCCTCCCTAGCTGCGCGCGCATGATGCATCACTCACAGTGAGTGATGGAGGATGCACGCAGGAACTACCCCCACGCCGGGTAAAAACGGCATATGGTCATTTTAATGAAATGAATCTCACACTATCTTAATTGAGATTCTCTGGTTACGATAAGCATTATGTTGAAGAAGTACGTGCATTGGAGATTCAGCGACTTGTAGACAACTAAAACGAGTATCTGCCCTTGAAGAGCCTGTGTAATATCTTATGTTGAATTCACTAATTTCACTTGATAAATGAATGGTGTGTCGAATTATCAGCAATGACTTCTTAAAGATACATATTTTACAAATGGGTTAGTATTACTGCAGTATTTTTTCTAAGACTTATTTAGTCATTAGGAGCTATATGGAGATTTGCGTTAAGTATTACATAATTACGATTTAGTATATTCTATACAATATGCGTAGTTAAGAGTAAAGAAATTAGCTTATTCCTATCGAGATATTTTCAAATAAAGCTTGCCAAATATTTAATGAGGAAGAAATTTAGAAATATTTGGAATGATTAGTGACAAATAACCGGGGTTAGAGTTAGCGAAATAATTATCCTTGCAGCATTTTTTTTCTTTCGATTTTATAGGTTCAACAAATAATCCAATGCGAAATGAAAATAATGTTCCCGCGGTGCTCTTAAAATTATACTTTTATCACGGATGAGAAGCAGGTAGTATACGCAAGAACGGACGAGTTGTTCTTATGCCAGTGTTGCTCTGGAGGAGTACGCCTGGCCCGCGCTAGCTGTTGTCCCACCTTGAAATTCTACCAGCGTTTATATCTATCAAGCCGAGTCCATGAGCAAACAACACAATACAATACTCGGCGGGCCGAGGCTACGTCTTAATAACTTCACGGGGATTACCGTGGTACAGTCCGCTCACTTGGTGGCGGCCACCGCCTCGGCCGATATGGGATGTCGCTCCTACAGGCCGTTCCGGAGAAACTGAGAACTTTTGTAACCAACCTTTGGAAACTAATATTTAGTGGCTGCTACTACATATAATCCAACGTTGTCAATGGTTGCCTCAATTATTGTGTGGTTGGCAGTGCATCATTTAGTTTATACTGTTTTTGCAATAATATTTTTTAAAAACTTAAATGACAGCAGATATATAAAAATCCGTCCGATAGTTTTTTTAAACTGTATTTTCCGTGACAACTATTTTTTTTAAGCAAGAAAATCAACGGTTTCGGCTAAAAATTACACTTAGCTAAAACCGTGGTATTTACTGCCTTGAAAAAATCAGCTAATATAGAGAAGACGGTTTAGAACACAACTGCCAGCCAGATTATTTATATCTGCTCTCGTTTAGGCGTAAAAAATTTATATATCTAAAACAAGTATGAACTAAAGAGCATGACTTAAAATGAAATATGTATTTTTATAATACACAGATAAACACGTCTGGTACAGCCAACCATTATAGGGTTGTATTTGGCGAGAAAAATACATACTGTACATATTTTATCCAACAAAATATTTGCGGACAGAACAATAAACGCCAAATACAGACTTTGTCGATTTAACGAAATTAATATCTAACTTGACTAATACTTTGATTAAGGAAATAAACTTGCTAGGTAACGTTCCATTCAGTTGAGTCACCAGCCTAGTTGTTCAGCTCGGGAAGGTAAAGAATACCTACATTTACCTTCAGCAGCCGAGTCTTCTTGAACCTTAAACAAAAAAAAACCTCATCTAGTACTGATCCAGAAGATTAAAATGGCTCTGATCAAGAAGGAGCAGAAGACGCAAGTAATGATCGAGAAGAAAGTCACAATAAAAAAGAAGCAACACATCTTACAAAACGTGCCAAAAAGAAAAAAGTAACAATGATAAGGATGATGCAATTATTTACTTGAGTTTGAAGGAAGGCTACAAAAAAAATAAAGCTAAATAAGTAAAAGATGATGATTACATGTTTATGATTTATCTTGTGCTAGAACTAAAGATAGTTCCTGAAGACCTAATATTAAAAGTGAAATCTTCCAAACTCTATATTTTAATAGATGCCCAAAAGTACCATTCCTAACCAAATTGTGTACCTCTTCCTTATTTTTAGCAGCCTATCATTCCTACAAACTCATGAATAAATATTCACTCTTATACAAGACATTACATCATCATGCCGTACCTTGCCAAGAGTACTAAGTGATTGTAGCGCGACAATACCAGCAATCCCGTCAGCAGTTCCACCCAATAATGAGATCTGAACCAGTTTCAAAGTCACGGAAAGGAACAGTTCAGCACAACATCTGCTTTTAGCGACGACTTCATGTTTGGTACAGAGTAGTAACCTATCTTCACAAATGTTTTGTATAATTTCAATTATTTTTTAACGATTATGGATTCCGACGTTTATTTATTATGCAGTTAGATATCTTGTATATCTATAGCGATAAAATAGGCATACCTGACTGTACTAGGGAGTACAAAACATATCCATTTTTGTTTCGTGGCTGTACACGATACTAAACACTTAATTTTTATGTACATTTGAATTAAACTATTCCTTTCCTTACGCATTTATAACATAAATGTCTGCATGCAGGTGCAAGACACACATTAAAAATTTTTGACATTAGTGACATTGTGCAAACTTACGATTCAGTAAGTACAATCATGTAACAAATTTTACGGTATTGTTTGTTTTATGTAATACTAAATCTGTCGTTCACGTTTATATACTAAATGTCAAAGTATACATTAACAAGATTTTATAACAATCCATAACTTCCATCACATACCTTTTTAAGTACAGTATAGAGCGTATTATTGCATTCCATCACGTTACATAATAATTTAAATCAATAAATGCTGATCAACATCTGAAATACATGCAGTCATAGCATTAAAATTTATATCACAATTTATCTAATTTATATTACCTCAAATTGACTGCTAACTGTTGTTCGGGTGGTATCGCTCTCCGCATAGTGGAGCCAGCTTTGCGAATTTTATGATTTACATGCTTCAAAAGTTCGTCAAAAGATGCCTTCGACATCCTGAACTTGAAAATTTTGTCGTCGTCCATGCGCAAATCAGTATAAAAAAATCCTTTCTCCAGCCTCTCCATCAAAAAGGAATGCATGTGTATTGTACGGAATATTTGCTTACATATTTCCACCATTTCCTCCTCCTCCTCCTCAAAATTAGCAGAACTTCATCCAGCTTCATTTTTCAAATGATCTTATGTTGGTATCACGTTAATGGGCAAACTCGAGTTGAAGGTAAGTCGCCTACCGAGTTGCCCTAGGAGTAATTGTTGATCAGTGATAATTGCCCGGTGATAGTCGCCTCGTGTGAAACGGCACTGGTCGAATGTGCCAAAACTTTTTCTCTGGGTACATATGTTTGCTAAACCTTTTATAAAATCTAATTCAGACGAAACAATGGGTTCATTTTTTTTTTTATTCGTGTGCACGCAGCTTTTCGAAATCTCGCTGAGAAATTCGGTTGAATAAGTTGCCTAGTAAAAAAACAACGATTGCAACTTGAAGGAGAATAAAAATACGTTCAGTTTTGCGCTATTAATAAATAACTAATATTTATTTTCCATTGGAAATGAAGCGAGATTTTACTGTTCACCGAGTATTTTCCGCGGAGTTATTTGATTTTATTGCTGTCCAAAACTAATTTTTAATTTAATAGTTGCTACGCTGGATTAGTTTACTTACTTACACGCAGCAAAATGATACAAACTGACCGAAAAAAATATATAAAGTCCACTTTAATGCTTATTTTTACCTCGAACGACCACAGCAGAGGTGCAAGTTAGTGCGTTAGTACTAAATCTCAGTACGTTTTATGATAATCAAGTAATGTTAATTCTTTTTTCTGACGAGGCCCGAAAATGTATAATTTTAGTCACGTAAACGTATTAATTTAGTCATTTCTTTATTTTAATTTAATGCAAGCTCATCAGGCTTGCCTGGGAGTTAGTTAAGTGGACTAATTTGTGTCTTTTTAAGTTTGTTTCAGGTATCTACTGGGGATACGGGAGGACGAGGCGCCTTTAAAATCTCGTCCTCCACCATAGGGTATTGTGCTCACCCACAGTGCCCTGGTTAAAACCAGCGCCCTCCCAAACTGAAATAAAAGGAAAATAAAGAAAATAAATACAGTTCCCCCCCCCCCCCCCCAGCCACACTCTTACTTGACAACTCTACTAACAACCTGGACCTTCCTACATTTCCAGTGTCATTTTTATTTTTAATGCATGTAACTGCTGAGTGGTTACACTCCTATTCTGTCGAGAGGGTTTTTACGGTACTATGCCGGTTTTCCCTCTCTCTTCTTAGATTATGGCTTAGCTATAGGTACACTCAGGGAGGTAGACAATCGCGGCCATGTCTGCCCAATCCCTCTCTGCCGCGATGCATGCCTCCTCTGCATGAAACTTCCCCCTTGTAGGCGTATGGGGCTCAGCCCTGAGACGCACTTAGTCCCGCTCCTTCCCCGGGCCTCACACATAACACAGTAGTTAGGGTAGGTTAGGAAAAAATGTTAATTCTTTAAGTTTATCCACAGATTTCTCTCCATCCAATGACAATATACTACGGTAATAAATAAAGAGGTACTTGTTTAGTTTATCGTATTGATCGTCTCAAACATGTATTAAGCCATCGTATTTTTATTTCATCAGAAACGCTTTGGATGTAAAGAGTCATAACAAAATATTCAAACTTAAGTTTTTCATTTTTAATTTTTCATCAATTATAATTCAAATAAATCACGATATTTAGATACTAGGTAATCTATGTTGATTATATTGAAATCATAAAATAAGGAAATACAGTTATCAACGAAATCTACTTCTGAATATTTTTCCTCTATCCAACTCTAGCTACAAGCGTTTTGCAGCAGATATGTATCTAAAATTTTTTTTCGGAGAAGGCTGGCTCACCATTCACCAGAGCAGTTGCATCAGTAATTACGTCGGCAAACCGACTTAAACTGCCTGCGCGACAATTGTGTGCAACGACGGTGTGATTGAAGTTCTGTCTATAATTGTAAGCTGCATACAGAGTATTCAACTGTCCAACCCACGTGCTTCAGGGACGTGCTCCTTAGAACATTAGGAATAAGAAGAAACGTACAAAAACGTGCTATATGGCCTTCATCTAGTTGCTGGGAACGCAAGACAGATTCAGTGGTGTCACGCTCCATTGCTACACGGGGTGCTTAATGTCCCACCATCCAACCCTAATACATAACATATATTTTTTACACATAATTTATTTCCATTAAATAAACACACACATTGTGCATTGTAAACCTACCGAATATGCCCCTTTTAAATCACAATTTAACTTAATAAACATACATATCTCAGTCATCACCGATTTCTAATTTCATTTGCCGATCAGTATACAACACAGGTACCTGCACTGTACTTACAACAGCAGTCTGGGAACAAACATTTTCAGTCAATGAAAATGAGGTCCAACAAATAATATATTCCTTACATTAATGGCAAATTTGGCATACGTTTCTGTAGTGATTTATTTATTTATTTTCCGTGTCTAGATGCACTGTTAATTAATTATAAAATGTTAAATAAAATGCTGTCAATATTCGGGTATGAAGATTACTGTATTATTGGTCTCCAAAACATCTTATTTGTTGTAAGACGATGGTAAATGCTGGCAAACCAGAAGACGCTCTTCATCCTGTACAGCCCACGAACACAGGTCGTATCTCTTGTAGGTAGCCCATCTTAGCTAGACTGGACTTGAACTTTGAAACACCCGACAGAAGTCTAATAAGGGTTTTCCAAAAGGGATAAGGAAGATGAAAACCTGCAGAAAGTTATTCTCTTAAACTAAGGAGTAGATGATGTACAGTACGTGTTGTTGTCATAATTCACTGTGAATTTAAAATTCTGTCATTTTTTAGTACCAGGATGAACAACATCTCGTTCCTAGTAGCAAGGGACAGAATGTGGTACAAAATACCAGGATTCTGGTACGTCTGACAACAATAGGTTCAAGGAGCCGTGGTGGCCGAATGATAAGACCATTCGCCTTTCCCCAAGGCGAACCGGATTTGATTCCCGGAGAGGTTGGTCCTCGAAATTTCGCATGTGGGGGTCGTTTAGTTGGTCGGTGGGTTTTCTCGGGGATCTCCCGTTTGTCCCGCCCCTTCATTCCGGCATTGCTCCATACTCACCTTAACGTGCGCTCAAGACCTCACTCAGTCAACACTAGGTTCAATTAACCGGGAAGCAAACGTGTGAAGGTGGGCTTGTTGTAGGAAGGGATAGG
This sequence comes from Medauroidea extradentata, assembly GCA_003012365.1. Taxonomy (NCBI): domain Eukaryota; kingdom Metazoa; phylum Arthropoda; class Insecta; order Phasmatodea; family Phasmatidae; genus Medauroidea; species Medauroidea extradentata. Next base: position 17,065 of record PNEQ01047666.1, read on the forward strand.
CGGAGATGAGCCAGGTGGCAGGAGACGGATGAGGCGTTGTTGAACGTGCTTAGCAATGATGGTGGGTGCAGCGTGTATGCCGATGAACGGATAATGAGAGGGGGTTATGCAGCCGGCGGCCTGCCTACATCCTGCTCTTACCTCGGGGCAAACATGAGCTCCTGCTAGGCTCGCGTCGCGAATCGTAATACCCGGCTTCCCGTTGCCTTCTGGGCCGCCGCCATCTACACTGGGCCGCCGCCATCTACACATACAGGTTACGTATCTTCGCATGCCGCCACGCCATTGGTCGCATCTTCGACTATCGCCGGCGCTGATTAGTCTACCTCAGCTTGTCGCAGGGTCTGCTCCCGGTACAACCCTGCACTGTAAGGTGCTTACGAAAACGTAGTAGGTAGAATCTACTCGGCAGTGTTGATCACTTGATCGTATTTACTCAGTCGTTGGATGTTTAAAGGCGAGTCTACACACAGAAATAAAAAATTGTAAATTTACAAGGAAATTCTTGTACCGTAATATCAGAACATTATCAGTCAGATAATAAAAACAAGATGTCAGAAACCTTTTTGAAGTGGTTACAAATATCGTAAACAACTTTGGGAACTAGTACAATAATGCTAATCAGCAGATTTTTCGAATTGAAACAAAATAAACCTTGGAGACCTTTCACATTTTACAAAACATTTCGTACTGTCACAAAAAATTTTTTTGGAAACTAGTTTCCAAAAAAATTTTTCGTAACACTACAAGCAATTATTGTAAAATGAACCAGATATTAGCTGTAAATTTACAAAATTTGTTTGTAGATTTACAGAAATTTTTGAAAACGTACAAAGAAATTTGTAAGGGGCCTAAATTTACAAGATTTTTGTAAATTTTACAAAATATTTTCGTAGTGTTACAAAAAACTTTTTTGGAAACTGGTTTCCAAAAAACTTTTTTGTAAAAGTACAAATTTTTTTTTTACTGTGCATAAGCGCTATAAACGCAGCGTTAGATCCGCGCTTTGGAACGCGAGCCTATGCCGATGTGAAAATCACAAGATACATAAATAGATAAGGCGTAAACGTGCAGTGGCGCATCGCGGTCGCTTTCCAAGGCACGCAATATAAGCTCTGACTATACACTTCTGAGTACGTGGGCAGTTGCGTTATGCAGACAGAGGTGTATTACTGGACAGTTCGTTACTTATCTCTTGCACACTATGAGTGACGTAGCTAGGTCTTGTGAATTGGAGGGGGGACCTGGGAATATCACAAAGGTACACAAACCACCTGATGTTGGCGGGGGGTCCGGGGGCCCTCCTCCGCAAAAATTTGGATTTCATAATGCAAAATAGTGCTTTTTAGCAGTTTTTGTAAACTGAAATTCAATATCATTTTCGTTCATATATATATCTGTTTTTTAAAATAAAGATATTTTTTCAAACCTAATGCCTTGCCCACTCAAAATGTAAAAATTTTAGCTGACAAGCATAGACCAAGGCTTTAATTTCACACAATCATTTCCAATATGTTGGCGACCTATTAAAAAAAATTGGCAAACAGTATATTTCATTCGCCGTGACCAAGTTCCGATAGTGCAGAATATCCTTTTGTAGTGTTACGATATAATGTGTATATGGCATTACGATTCCGTACTAGTATTGTATGCTGTACAATCGTGCTAGAGTTAACTTACGAAAACTAATTTTTTTTTCTGCGTACACACACAGGAACCTGCGTTTGTTTGCTTTTTACACACTCTTTGTTTTTCGACTGAAGGGGGCTGTCTACCCTGCTCCCAAGCAGGGTAGACCTAAATAGATCCGATGAAAAGATCGAGTTTAATATTTAGATATATCGAACCGAGGCATATACTGCACTCGCACTAGGTTCTCGAACGTCTTCAGATTAACTTCAACTTTATCGAGTAGATCGAGTAAGCTTTAAGTAAGCATCTGTAGTCAGCTATACAAAACTGTTGCTGCCATGTGGGATATTCTATAGTTTCGTGCCACGACAACAAATAACCTCGTGTGAAAATGCTCATATATATATATATATATATATATATATATATATATATATATATATATATATATATATATATATATATATACTAATTTTTACTTTACACGGTTTCTGTAAGGCTGTTCTGTAATTGGCTGTATCTCCTCACTATCGTGAAAGACTGTGTTATGAGGTGACTCCTAGCAATGGCAATTTCAGAAATAGACGAACCGGGTAACAGCCCAGGGCTTCGCGCCGATATTCCCAAGGCTACGATTTTTATTAAAATATCGGTATGAATAATGCCACTATCGCGGCAACTTTAAACCAATGAACATGCTAACTAGGCACGGTGATAAGTATAAAATCCGTATTGTTATTTGTAAAGCATCGGTAGCTTGTCTCACGCTGTGCTTGTTTCAACAATGTCGAAGAATTCATTAGGCTTGCTGGATGATATCGTTAACTTAATTTAATTTGATTTCTTCCCAATCACTGCTCGCTTTCTATGACATGGCAGCATACCAGTATTGCATTTCTTGTAACAATGCAGTAAACCACGTCTTTCCTAAGGTTATAATATAGCATTTTAGATCAAACTTTTGTGCAAAGAATTCCTTTGACATTATTACATTTGAAAGGTTCCTGACAATGAGCTACTATTATAAACCGAATCGTTTATGTGGACATAGGTACGCTATTTAGAGCGAATATTGCCGAGTTGCAGAAAAACACCCACAATAAAACAACCCCACCCCTTCCCGCCCCTTAAAAAAAGGCCAGTATTAGTTGTTATCAACAGACTTGTAACACATATTAATTTTCGAATAGGAACACAGTCGTATCTAGAAAGATTACCAAAAACTACAAATAACGTTAGAACGGAATATACTCGTATTGAGAAAGACGACAAAAAAACATTATTTTATTGACTTTTCTTGCTGCCTTTCTCGATACGAGTATATTTCGTTCTAGAATAATTTTTCCTTGTAACGAAACTTTTTTCTCCAACTGATACATTTGGATACTTTGTTGGAACTTAGTTGGGACAAAGTCTTAAAACATGAAACTTACAATTTTGAATTCCTGGATAGCTTCGGACGTTTGTAGTATAGACAGGCTTGTTCGTGGAAGGATTCCCTCGGATTCTTTCCTCAAGATGCCTAACGAGCATAAAGTGCACCCAGAATTATTAGATGGAAGTCTAAAAGTTCCGTTTCTGATTCTGTTATAATATGGACAACAATATAAGTTGGTTGTCGGCACTGTCTATACTGTTCCTACAACTTTTTTTTTTTTTTTTTTTTAAAGATCTCATTCACAGAACGTATTGTTATTTCTACAAAATATATTGTTGTAGTAACAATCCAAATATTACCAACAACCAAAATATATTAGTCGCCCATACGCAAAACTGAGTATGCCCACCAAAATTGAAAACTGTTTTTATTCTGCAAGTGTCTCCTTTAGACCATCCCGAACGTAACGCATACAAATTTTTTAAGCAAAAGTTGTTGAAACCGGTTAAATTTAAATGGCGAAATCCATGTACAAACGCATATCTTGGTTTTGGCAGTAACAGTTCAGAAGCAAAACTCTGTATATATTCAAGCACCACTCCAGAAACAAAACTATGTTTGTCCTGGTACAGATGACTGGATAATATAATACCAAATGCAAAACCAGTTAAATCCGTTTTCTTCATAAAATTACATACATTTACAATTTCATTGGCGCTGGTGAAAGATACAGCAGTGTAGTGAAAGTAGGGCAGTTTATTACATTGCAATGGAATAATATTGATTGTTATATTGAGTTGTTACTTTCACTTAACTTCATGTCATGACTTGAGGAAATTTTGTATACTTCAAAAATTCTTGTACTACTGTTTAATAAGAAGTTTCAATGATGTAGATTAGTTTATATCATTGTCACTTTCCTTTTCTGTCATCTCCTTATGTGTTGTGATGGCAACGAAAAGAAAAAGGCAGACTTAAAATGTTCAATACAGATGCAGAACTTGGTGAATCCTAACTACAGCTGCAAAACTAGGTGCGACCAAATGATTTTCTCATTTCTTTTTAATTTGTGTGTGTCCAATATTTTGGGGTCTTTGCGTATGTAAGGCATCATAGCATCACTAGTATATCAACAGATTTCTAAACACTGTGAAATAAAGACTAGATTTTTTTCATTTCCTGTAAACTTTTTCCCTCTAGGACGTACTCAGTTTTGCTTATGGGCGAACTATCACTATTTTAACAGAAGCATGGGGTGCCTACGATATTTATTTTTTTCAGTGAAGAAATACTATTCATCCGAATATATCATCCGACTGTAGCCCCCGTCAGACACTGATTAATTTCCCCCACTCTTCCCCCCCCCCCCCGCAATTTTTCAATCTATTTTTTCCTTTTCCCGTCTCTTTCTTTTCTCGCAACGCGTCATCGCCATTGTTTGGTGGTTTGAATATTCAAACCGGAACAAAAAATTTTAATATTTTATGGATCCTAGCAGTGGACATTGAACTGAATAAAGCCGCGTTAATCACGTCGCGTCACAAAAGCCAATACAGTTCCTTATACGCCAAAAACATATCAATGAGATTGTGTATTTTTTACATCAAAGGTAGGCTAAGTGCCTGCGGTGTTGTAGTGGTCAGGCAACTCGCCTCCCACCATGGTGCAACTGCGGGTAGGCTCACTCCTGATTACGCTACTAGTAAACACGGTGGATTTTGCTGTTGTCCGGGGTTTTTTTAGGGGTACTTCCGTTTCTCACGCTCTTACATTCCGACGATTCCCGATACTCATCTAAAATCAACTGCACTCAATACACCGCTGTAAAGCACTGACCGAAATTTCACCTCTTCCACAATGTTCCTAAGCTTTTTTTTTATCAGCATCCACCGTGATATGGTATTTCTCGTGAGATTACTGGAGATTATTTAAAGCAATTTTAACAGAAGACACTGCGTCCTAGGGTAACCAGTATACAAATGTTGGTAAGGGGAGGAAGTCAGGTCCAATTTGAGTACATCAAAACGCTTAAATTTGAGGATTAATTTTGTTGTATATAATTTTGTTTGTTTTCAATTATTCTGAATGTTCTAAAATATACTGAAATTAAATATTTTCAAGTAACTAAAAACATATAATTAACAATACATTGAATGCAAGTTATAACATGCTGGTTAAAATAAAATTAAAATGTAGTGAACATTTTGGCGAATAAGCAAAATCACGAAATAATCTTAAAAAAAAACTTACACTGTTTTGTACATATAACTACGTAAACCGAGTTAAATCAAAGAACGAAAGGGCAATTTTTTTTCAAACGGAAAGGTGATGACATGTTACCAGTATTAAATTGTTAACTGAACCATCAAACAAGGATCTAAAATCCAGACTAGTTGCGTATGTAGATTATATTAATCTTGATAATTTACTCATACTGTGAGAGTTAAAAAAACATAATATAGCAATTTTTATCTAATGCACTGATTACATAAGTTGACAGATTTGAATGCGCTACACAGAACATATTTGACACGAAACACGGAATTGTGGTAGTAGAAGGGATTATTTTTTTTTTTTTCGATTGATGTTTTGAAGAACTCTTAAGATATCCGCATATCAAATGAACTGCTTTGTGTTTTCCGAGACGTGATGCGAGCAGGCCAGTTTACTGCTCGTTTAGTAGCCAACAAAAGAACAGGTGAGTGGAGAAGAACAATGCAAGCAGAGAGAGAGAAAGAGACGGGGTAAGAGAGGAGTGCGGAGAGGCTGGGCAAACAAGCCGTGAAGTAACGAGGCCAAATAACGAACGGCATTCGTTATTGCGCTGTAAACTGGATAATTACTTCATCAGGTTAGAGCCTTGTTCTCGTCGTTAATAGCCACTGATTAAAACTAACATCGCTAAACATTGTGTGAGAAAAGAAACGGCTGCGGGCAACAGCGTCGCATCTCCAAGTCGCATTCCTGACGTTCTCTCCAGCTGGATTCTTGGGAGATAAAACTCGGTTGTAGTACGTGTAGACTTAATAGCACAACAAAAGCGGGCCCTTCTGAATCCAAACTTAATTGTGATAGTGATAACCGAAGAAAAATGTTTTTCTTTTAATAAGCTGCCTCTTTCTTCAGACAAGAAAACAATTACAAAACTGACCAAATTGACCGAACAAATCAAAACAAATCAGCAAACAGACAGGCTGAAGATGTCTACAACAAAGAAATTGCAGTTAAGAGTACTTTCCTGCACATTCGTATCGTCTCCGTTCAGGGCTTTGATGTTTAAGAATTAAAGGAATTGCTTGATTATATTGGACTCCATTTCCACATTGATACAGTGTACATAAACGTTTAGTGTCCTACATAAATGTGAAACTAGTTTTTAAAAAATTTAAGTCATTGGTTTTAATCTACAAGAAATTGCTTACAATATTACAAATGCAGAAACAATTACGTACTTTTACATAAAATACCCGAATAACCTACTAGCTTTTTTCAAACAATTTACTTACAAAATTTGTGAGAAAAAAAATGTCTTAATTTTTTGAAGAAAATAAAAGTACCTGCTCTACATGAAACATGACACCAACGTTGAACCCACTTTTAAAAACATCAATTCCATTAGTTCTTATAAGGATTAACAATGCTCTTTAACCAATTAAAAAACTTGTGATTTAATTTTTTTTTTAGAACACAACTAAAATGTTTTGCCCTTTTACAAACATGTTCTTCCAAAATAAAGTTTTGGTTTAGTAAATTATTAATTAAGCTCACATAGTATATTCCATGCCAAAGAAAAAATTGTATACCTGGTATGTTATGGTAAAACTTCTGAAACTTTGTCATACAGAATCGAACATAACTTACATTGGATCTAACAGAGATTTTCATTGTTTGAAAAATATCATACGCAAAGACAATTACTGGAAAAGTTAAAAGCCGTAGAAAGGGATATGGACTATTTTAAAATCGCATTGTCTTTAGTAATGTCAATTTTTAGAATCAAAAGCCGAGTTTCCTCAGCTATTGTATAACGATTAAATTATTTCATCAAACTTAGCCTGTATTTCTATTCTAGGTATTAATTTAGTTGGTTAATATATACGCCTATATGAAGCGTAAAGTGTCATCTTGAATATATTCACCCCAGTTAAAGTTTAAAACACTGCAACTAGCTACCAACTGAGCTGCTTGGCTTCAGGCAAATACGTGACAAAAAAAATTAACTGCATAAAATGTAACAGCCAGTTGAAAATGTAACGTACCAAGTAAAGAGTATCAATTTTTATATGGATTTCACCGGATTTAAACTCCAAAAACAAATGCTTACAAAGATACAAAAAAGATTGGTGTTTGTTGTTTTTCGTGAGTCCATATTGAAACTCCCAAACCGCAGCTGCGCCTGACATCTCACGGAGATCTCACCACTAATTTTTACTCCACGTAATTCCTAAGTCACGCTCGAGCCCCAAAGCTCAAACAACGGCTTCTATTTCAAAAGTCTCCCCAACACTGCTTGGACGAGTGTGGAATGCCGCGGTGGAATAGAGACATTTTAAACATCTGCCGCGCCATTAAAGAAGTGAGAGGACCCAAAAACCGAGTTGTCTTTTATTTTATCCCGGTCGGCATCGTCAGAAAAGGAAGTAGTAACGAAATGAACAATTTTTTTGTCTGGCTCTCCTCTCGGCACAGTTAGGGAAAGGGCTGCTCGAGAGTAGAATCCTAGGGTCAGGACACAAACTGTTTAATAGTTTCTTAGGAGTTAAATATCTCCCTGTTTGCCCGCCATGAAAGTCACCACACGGAAGATATATACTTATTGACTCTTAGTTATGTGCAGTGGGAATGTCACCGAGGAAAGGGCAAGGCGGAAAAACCGTTCAAGAGCCAGCCCTTCAACAGTTCGCCCTCATCGGGTCGCCGAAGAAAATTTTCGCGAATTCCGTTCCACGACTAATTGTGATTGGTTGGCGAAGGGGAGGGGGGGCGAATGATTTACGGGGCCCATTATCGGGACGCGTCCATAAAACAAGGCTCCCGCCGACACAGGGCGGAAAAAAAAATCGCGCGCCGCTAATTAACGGAGATAATTACTGGTCGAAATAATATCGTCTTCATTAGCGACGGTGCTGTCAGAACCAGGAGTGGGAGGAGCTGAAGTCGTCGTTAACGGGAACACAGGTGGATCACTACCTCCTCCCAACCCCACTCTCCTTTCCAAACCTACAATCCCTCCTCGCCGACATGAACCGCTAACAAAGAAACAAACCCCAATTTCGGTAATTTGCAAGCCGTTAGCGGCTGATGGTCGCTACTGTAGCAGAGGAGAGAGGGCAGCCGTTAATAACAAATAAGGTATGTAACTAATAACATTGATTAACTAATTATTTGCTAGAAAACAAAGAGCTTGATACCGAAATTATCACATATAGTGAACAGAGGGTCACCATGTTGTGACTCATACAAAGGCGACTTCAGTATCTCCCATACATATATGCAAAGGAACATTCGCCTAATAAACACACCACGCGAATCCTGAACTAAAGTGGAGACGAAAATGTTAGTGACAAAATGTTGTAAGATTACAACATTTTCACAACATGGCAACATAGCACATACTCCCCTCTTGCGCTCCACATATATCTTACGTATCTTACTACTACTGTTCTGATCTGCGTATTATTGATCCAGGTTAAAATCCTGAGCAGTTCAAACACGATTGTATGTTTACTTAACGTAACATACATGAAAAAAAAATATCTGGTCGTGGAGCGCAAGAGGAGACTATCTCCGTGCAGTGTTGCCACAATGCTCACATAAAACGTCACAGTACAACAACATGCCACTAATATTTTCGTCTCCAGTTTAGCCCAGGATTAGCGTGGTGTGCTTATAAGGCGTTTGATTCTGGTCATCCTGTATAGGCATGGTCACCTCCTGGTCCCAGTGACGAGGCGAACAAGCCAGAATGGATCGTGTTACGGCCGATGATCGAGAAAAAACAAGGAACGTGTACATAGGTCAATACACGTGGATAAGATAACATATTAATAAACTCAATGTTGTTATATTTACAAGGGATAGCTCCCGTTTCTACAGTATATGTACTAGTATCGCAAGGGACTATAAATCAGATGTAATTTCTGGTTTGAAAGTTTTCGTGGCAGTAAAATTATTATATTATTTTGAAAATGAAAGTTAAAAGTTGTAATGACTTTTTTCTAGTAAAAACATTTATAAATGAAGTAATTTTTTTTCTTTAGCTAGCCTAGCCGTAGTTTTACAGCCCGTTACTGACTCCATTGCAATTAGTGGGGAGAATTATCCCTTGCCAAACTCACCCGTAAAAAATTCAGTTTTCTTCCTAACCTTTAGTACTACGCTACTAACCTAAACACAGGCATTGAGTACGTATATGTCTATAATCGCCAAGCTAGGATATTATTTCCTATTGCGATTTTCAGCTAGTTCTGTGACTCGCCACAGTGAAGAGAGATTTTGGTCAGCACTAACATCTACGTTCTTAGAGCTGGTAAGGTGTGACGTATGGAGCAGCGCCGGAATGAAGGAACGTGGAAAACGGGAGATCCCCAAGAAAACCCGCCGACCAACGGCATCATCCGGCATGAATTAAAAAATTCACACCTAAACTATTTATCACAGGCCACTGCTTGACATGTCTTAAAATTCATAACAAAATATTTTTGAATTAAAAAATATCAATAAACGAAGTAAAAGATTCGTAATTTTTAAAATTTTTTTAAATACAAAAAATATTTTGCAATGGATTTTAAAACGTGTGACATGTAGGTTCAGTGTAATTACTTAAATGTATTTATGTTCGTTGGTTTTTGCGACGTATAGGAATTAAAAACGTGTAGGCCTAAATTTTGGCTTTGAAGTGTCATTATGGAAAAACTGGTTGAGCTATTTTTTTTGTAAGAGAAAAATGTACTCCAAAGTAACGTCTCCAAAACTAACATTATTTCTTACAAATATAAAATAATTTTTCCCCACTGGAACATCCTTAAAGAACATTTCAGGAGTGTACACCCATTTCTAGGACTCAATTGATCTCTAAAATTTATTTTAAAGCTGAAGATGGGTATATAGTGGTTCTTTTTAGGTACAGAAATCTTGGAGAAAATCGTAAAATGGCATAGGCGTGTTCAGTACACCTTAATTTTTAACATTTCGTCATAAAATGATGATAATTACAAATGAATGTGTCACAGAGGTGAGTTATCTCCAAGAAGACTACACGCCAGTTCTGTGACTAGCGCCTCTAGAGGTTAGAGAGGAGCGGGATGCGCGTGTTGTGTCGTCCTTATCGCTTCCGCACGTCTAGGCCTTCAACTCAGGCGGCCGCCTCAACGCCGAGGCCGCAATAAAACAAGTGTATCATTAGCTTATGCCTAGGGCCCAGTAGTTTTCGCGAGAAGATTTTTGCACGACTTTGTTTCAGTGCCTTACGTGCGCACCTGCATATCTGCTTTGTGGTCAGTGATTGGATGCCGTATCATACAACGTCTGGAAGTTAAACCCGTAAATCACAAACGTGATGTGTCACAGATATCCATGTACTGATTGGCACAGACTAATGCTCTGCACAAAAACACTTTGCCAATAATCATGAAGTTGAGCTGCAGGTGTATACGTAAGACACTGAAACAAAGTGGGGCAAAAATCCTTTCGCGAAAACTACCGGGCCCTACTTATGCGTGTGTGAAAAGTAAAGTGCTCACTTTACTATGAGTGGCCCGTGCACCCTAAAACATTTTCTTCGACGCAACACAAAGTTTCTGTGGATAAGAAAACTTCTGTTTTGGATTAACTACTGCGAAGTAGTGTTGTCGCTAATAACTATAATAATAGGAAAATATACTGTGCTGCGGTAATAATGTTTCATAAGTATTCTTTATGGTAAGATAAACTATTTTTTATAACTCGCTTAGAAAAATTTCTCGTTGCACTAAATAAAGTAATATCGTCGCCGAATAATATTAATAAATATAATAATAATGTAGGAAAGACAGTGCGTACAAGTCACAGGGGAACTATGGATTATTTTACACGCAATTGTGGTTTAGTACACAACGAATATATTATCATTGTTATAATTGACCATATTTAAGGTATTTCGGTATGCTAGGATTGTTGCACATGGTCCCATAATTATAGTTCTCTTGGCAACACGTACAAAGCCTCTCGCGTCACGACTCATCGTGTTATGCTAATTAGGGTTTATTTTATTTACCCATTTGCTTAGCATACAAGTTGGGGGAAAATATGATTAAGATTTTGTTACTCTATTGTTTGCAAATATTTTACTTGTTAGGGGATGTTATATAAATAACACACCAATTAAGTTAAGAATTTTATCTATGATTTATATTATTACGTGATATAACACAAAGTTATTTACTGTGGACGCGGAGGAAGGCAGATCAGTAAGTTAATACATGTAAATATGATTTAAATTCTTTAAGTTATCCACAAAATTACGATAACAGCTCCGCCTTAAGCCGTGTCTGAAACGAACTTATTACATTTTTATGATTTGAGAATTTACGAAGGTTAGGTTCGAACGTCATGAAACAGCGCTGCGTGCGGCAAAGTTGAAAATTCTACACTTCTGGTCTTGTGATGTTTTGTTTATTTTTAACTTTCCACTGTTGAATAAATTGTCTATTCTTCATTCTGTATAAACTACTTATCTGTTTTATTCACGTCCAGAATACGAATTCTATGTAAAATGTAAATGTTAGTTATTTTGTTCGATGGTATTTACAAAACACTAAATTTTAAAATAAAAAAAATATTTTATACGTGCAAAATAATACCATGGGCTTTTAGTCTACATAATTACTGTTTTTAATGGATATGTATAGGTTTTTCAGCCTAAACGCGAGACATAAAACGTAAGTAAAAAGCAGCCGACGAATTTACGGAGCTTTTTGTGGATTTAGCGTGCTACTTCACCTCAGTAAATGTAACATCCTAAATCTCCAAACGCTTACTGCACTAATATTGTCACGTGATTTATTTAGTAACTTAAATAGTCGTTTCGGACACGGCTTTAATAGTTGCAGAAGCTGATGTGAAGACACGGTTATACGGCATGTTGGCGTAGTGACCTTAGTGACGATATGGAACAGATAGACCTTGTAGTTAGCGTGACACGACCCTACTTTGTTAAGACCTAGCAAGGCTATGTTATGTTTGAACCTGGAGTGTACTTACAGCCTGGGTCTTAACACCCGGAACCTGACGGCACACTGATGCGCGCCCTGCCCCGTGATGTGTGCGCGGGGTGGGTATTGATATTCTCGTAATTTAAGTACGGTTTATGTGCTTTCCCCGGGGTAATATCCGTGCTGGTGTTTCGCGGGCGGGGACGCGGACTAGCCCCGTCGCCATAATAAATAACGGCCAGGATGATACCCTGGGAATTGTGGGATGCTGTCCGACGCGCATTCTCTCTGGGCAGGTCGTCTTCCATGGCCCTCCCCCCGACCAAACATATATTCCCCTAGCCATACCACCTAACTCCAGCGAGGGATTTTTATGGGCGGTCTGAACTTTTCCGGGGGGACTGTAAAAGCGGCGTGACGAAACAAATGCTGGAAGGTTTTTACTGCGGGGGATGGAAGTCTACGGATGACGTCCTAGATCCCTGACTGGACCGCAATAGGCGTACGTGGTCTCCACCCTGGAAATGATCTGCTACGATGTGAAACAGCGTGACTGCCGCTGTCGTGTCACGTGTGCAGTGGTAAATCAAGAAGTGTCGTGGAGACTAGCCAGAATACAGAGTATATGAGAACAGTTAGATGTTAAAGGGAAGTGTTAAACAAATTTACTGTATTTTCAGTTTTGGAGCCATGATATTTATTCAAATTGTATTATAAAAATTTTCTCTTCGACAAAGCATAGGATATATTCTTGGTAAACTGCTTGGCGTAAATAATAATAGAATATTTAATAAATTTGTCGTGCTGAACCCTTGTAAGATAATTCATGAAATTTCACCTTTCTATTGAAATTATTCTGCATGACTAGAGACACTGGAAAATCGCGGGAATAGTTGACTGTTTGCTAGGCTCCAACGTGATGTATATAACACTGAATGTTTTGTATCAACATTGGCTATCGTTTATTTGTAGCATTTTTTCTCTCTACAACAGGCCCAGTTAGAACTGCACAGCTTGGACACACAGCTTGTGCGATTTGTCCCTAAACTGTTCACACGTGTCGCGGTTAATATAATACAGTTCATTTGAGGCTATTTTTTAACATTTTCGCGATTTTCCAGTTTCTCTATGCATGACAAATTAACGAAAGATATATTATTATTTATGTCAACCATTTTACCGATAATATAACCTATGCTTAGAGATGATGAATTTTCGCGGGAAAACTTGATTGTTTGCTGGGTTTCAACGCACGTTCAACTTACCAGAAGATTACTGGCTTTCGCTTGTACATAGAGCTGTTGCCCTACTGAGTCAATGGGAATCTCGTTATTGTAATATTTAATGCCTATTATTGGTGTGCTGACAATTACGTTGTGTCAGACGTATATAACCTAATCACACGTGTCACAAGAAACTACAATGTTTCCAAGCGTATGTTATCACAAAACATTTTCGCGATATACCATCACCTCTACCTTTATTATATCGAAGAGAAAATTTTGATAATACAATTTGAATAAATGTTATGGCTTAAAAACCGAAAGTACATTAATATCGTCTAACACTCCGCCTTAAGGGCGCGATTCCCCTCAGTTTTCAACCTCTTTTTTTATTTTTATATTGGTACCAAAATTTATTTCTCATTTTGTACATAAATTGTGATTAAATCTTCCTCTTAGGAAATTTATTTATCTTTCATAGTTTTTGCGTAATGAGTCGTAAATGTCAAATTTTGAACTTTACAGTTTTAAGTACGCCACTAAAACCAACTGGAATACCAAACTAAAAAAATTCACACTATATAACAATGTTGTTGGCTATGATTTGACATATATAAAAACAAGAAAATATTTTTATTGTATTTAAAAAAAAATTTATATTTTTATATTTTCATTTCAAAATTCAACATTTTTTATTAAATACAAAAGTACTATCTTGTTGTTTTTATGAACGTCAAATCATAGCCTACAACATTGTTATATAGTGTGAATTTTTTTAGTTTGGTATTTCAGTTGGTTTTAGTGGCGTACTTAAAAACCGTAAAGTGCAAATTTTGACGTTTACGACTTATTACACAAAAACTATGAGATATACAAAAGTTTCCTAAGAAGAAAAATTTAATCACAATTTATGTCTAAAATAAAAAAAAATATCTGTCACAAATATAAAAATAAATAAAGACGTTGAAAACTGAGGTGGCCGCCTAGGTGAAAGTATTTTGTGCGTTTGGAGGCCTGGACATGCAGGAAGCAGTAAGGACGACACAGCACGCGCATCGCGCCTCTAAGAGACAATGAGTGGTAACCCTGCCATTTTATTACGTAATATTAAGTACAACAGTATACTTTACACGTCTATGCCCCGGTTTCTCCAACCTATATAAAGCATTTGATATTCGTTAAAAAGTATTAACATGTGAAGTATTTCACTAAGCTGTGTTATGTCTAACATTCATTATGTGCTCTATTAAATTTAACAGCCCAGGAGTAGACTGTTAAACATTTTAACATTAGTTTAAAGCTCACAATACATGTCAATCGGCGGAACCCGCCCACAAAGAAAATAATTAGGTCACCGTTCAAGTCCCGGAGGATTTTCCCCCTAGAGACCAGTAAACGTGCATCCACTATGCTTATTTACGGAAATAAAACACACTTTAGACTTCTTGCCATTGGAAGAATAAATTTTAGAGCACTCAAACTTGGCTAAAGTTAACTTTTACAAACGGTAGTTTCCATGTGTACCGGATTCGTTAGAGATTGACATCTACAACTGCCACTGGACTTTTCTACAGTGACGGGTTCAATAAAATAATAGAGTCGCTAAATTCCTATAATAACATTGTTAAGGGTGTTCAAGTGCGATAAAATCGTAATTGTATATTTTTATAAAATATTGTTAGTTTTGTAGCCGATACTTGTGAGTACATTTTACTATTTTACTCTTACGAAACAATTTTAGCTCTCATTGTTATCTCATAACGGGGCGTTAAAGTCAAAATTTGCTTGTTACGCTGCCATGCAAATAGTGAAAACCAACTGACCTACTTAAGCAAAATAATCCACTGAGAACTTACATCCCAAAAACTATGCAATAAAACCTTTAAAAATCCGCAACGTATTATTTTGAATTTAAATAAAATCGCAAAAATACAGAAAAAAGTTGCAAATTCAGCAATTTTTTAAAATACAAAAACCGTTCGCGGGATTTTTTAAAAAGGTTTTATTACGTAACCCATAGTATGTTATTTCATTGTGAATTACTTTACTTACGTAAGTCAATTGGTTTTCACCATTTGCGTGGCAGCAAAACATGCAAATTTTGACTTTGACGCACCGTTGTGAGAAAACTACGCCCGCTAAAATTGTTTCGTAGGAGGAAACTGCACTCACAAGTATTGTCTACAAAACTAACACTACTTCTAGAGACACTGGAAAATCGCGAAAATATTTAACATAGGCTCCAATAAACTGTAGTATCTCAATCGTGACACGTGTGAACAGTTTTCTGACAAATCACACATGTTCTGTGTTTAAACTGTACAGTTCTAATTGGGTCTGTTGAAGAGGGACATAGTGCTTCATATAAACTATAGCCAATGTCGATACAAAACCTCCATTGTTATACATAGCATGTTGGAGCCTAGCAAACCATCAACATTTCCCGCGATACACCAGTGTCTCTAACTATTTCATGTAAATATAACATTATGACGTGCATTTACAGCTGGGCGTTAAGGTGATATAATACATGCCAGGCAGCCAGACATGTTTAGTGTCACCGCTCGAAGTGCCATAGGAAAAAAGGACTACCACGAAAACTTTGCAGGCCAGTTTGACTGGCTGTGAATAGAGGTGATATGCTTCTCGTCGAACGTGGTACTCTGGCTCTTGTCGCGGCGTCGTAAAAGTCTTCTGGCCGACGTTTTAGCCATTTTGAGGAGCCCAAAATTAATGCTTCTAACAAGAGTACTAAATTATTAAATCTATAGAAACGTAGTATTAAGTGTGTTTTGTTGAAATTATGATAAATGAAATTCTTCTATTTAATGCTCATCATTTCATTTAATTGCTTTTATAACCGCGTTAAATCTTTGTACAAAGTATTGAAAACATACGCACGTGCTGCAAACAAGACATTGCTACTACTAGTAATAAACAATTGTACCAACAAAAATGTTTTCTCGCTGCTGCGCGGTATTCAAAGTCTAGCAAGATACATAGAAGTTTTAGTTTCACATCATTGCATGTTGCTGCTGCTTGGCGGCAGCACTACAAACTAAGTCCTCAACAAAGTGTTTATTTTAGTAGACAAACGTAAGCGGTTTCGCGCTATAAAGAATGTACGTGACAAGCTAATACACCGTCCATGCGCCAGGCGAGGAATTCTCTTATTATTTGGCCACTGTATTTCCAACAAACGCGGTTCTGTTACCACAGGCAGATAAACAAACGTAGGCCTACATGGAGTAACCTGAAAACTTAGGGATGTTTTCAAACGTACTCGCATGGGTGCAGGCAACGGAACACAGCCACAGTTGCAGGAGCTCGTCAGCGCGATGGGGAGGGTAGACGACGACACCTTGGAGGTGTGACGTCATCCGGTATTCACCGCACGGGCGTCCGGGTGGGCGTAAGTGCGCGGGTGCCTGGACGCCTTCCAGCTTCGTTGCTTGCGGCGATTACATCACCCTGGTGCCCGGCGACCGCTAATGAAGAGGATTTACGCGCGCGCGTCGCGTCCGGTGTACGCCCAGTCATCGCGAGAAGGTCGTCTACCGCGGCTGTACGCCGGAGTTGAACACCTGCTAATTGGGAGGTCCTCGCTTGGTAACTGACCACTAGACTGGACGATTTCGCAATTTTGTTTCAATGCTTTATGTGCACACACTGCTGTTATAAAACAATTATGTGAACTGTTCTACACAAGAGTTAAGGTGTTGGTGTGGATGTAGCCACAGCCCCTCCTCATTTTTTACCTT
>PNEQ01047666.1:34349-53299 GCA_003012365.1 Medauroidea extradentata
GTCCCCCCCCCCCCAAAAAAAAAACACCTACAACTGGATCCGCCAACGGGCGAGGGTTATGAGTAGAGCCGATGATTTTTGGCGAAAAGAATTATGCAACATTTAGTGTCAATGCCTCACGTTCACATCTGCACCTCTGCTTCGTGGCAATTGGCAGAGTGTATTTGTGCAGAGGCATGGCTCATTTGACTGTGCCAATCAGAATAAGGTTATTGCGACAACACACGTCTGTGATTTGCGAGTAGATCCCCAAGACGTTGAGAGTTAAAAACCACCAATCACTGACCATGAAGCAGGGCTGCAGATGTGCACCTGAGGCATTGAAATAAAATGTTGCATAATTCTTTTCACCAAAAATCATTGGCTCTAGTTATAAGGTTAAATGATATATGGTGACTTTACTTTACGTTTTTTACGTTACAGAATACTACACGGTTGTACTACATAATTTAGTTAGGAAGGGAGCGGCGGTCTAGCTAATTACGTTCATGATGGAAATCCCTGGAATCTATTTAAATAGAGTTAGATTTCAAATTCCTGTATGTAAGGGTGTCCCTGCTTACTGTAATTGTCCTTGATAACTCAGAACCTATAGCAAACATGTACGAAATTACTCTCTGATTGCCTTGTAACCTTGCCAGATTTACAACTGGCCACTCACTGGAGCAATAGCCAATAAACTAGTAGATAAGCATAGAGTGTTCATAAGACCGTGGAAGCCAACAGGCAGGTTGTTTAGCCCGCGGGATTTCAGTAGAGACATGCAAAATTCGCGTTATATCTTGCCACCAGGCTAGACTCCAAATGGTTATACACTCGTCCAACTTCCGCAATAGGCAAAAATGACGTGATCTGCCGGGTAAAATACATCTGACCAATAATTAAAAGTTGTAGGTTTGAGTCCCCAACCTGCTATAAAGCGGCCACACACGTAGCTGACATCATTTAGAGGCTACAGCCAGTGTCATCTCATACTGTATTTCTGTATATATATATATATATATATATATATACGACTGCTAAGTCTAGTCTGTTACCAAATAATAACGCGAATTTTATAGGTCCTTAGTGATCAGCGACTGAACACTCAGCGTATTGGGGTTCTACCCTCTAATCATAGATGCGTGGTGTCGAAGAGCATCCTTGTTCTGATTGGCACAGTCAAATGAGTAACGTCTTTATACAAATTCACACAGCCAATAATCATGAAGTTGAACTGCAGATGTGCACCCAAAACTTTGAACCAAAGTGGTGCAACAATCATTCCTCGCGAAAACTTCGTGTCCCAACTAATCAGGAAATGTGGGTGGTTTCGTTGAAACTGGCATACGAGTGCAGACAGCTGCGATAACGCAGTACTTTAGAATCCTTTACACAGAAGTCTGTGTTGAAAACACCTACCCAATCACTAGAGACCTGAAAAATTCGCGTTTTGTTTCAGGCACAAACTAGAATTCCATCAACTGTAAGTCCGTGCTACTTTCGCAATCGGTCGTTGACTTATTTGTAGAGCCACGATTTTATGGTGAAAAGATTTTTGTAACATTTGGTTTAGATGCGTCATGTGCACGTCTACAAGTCTGCTACATCGCCCGTAATTGGATAATGTTACTCTCACTTGCCTTGGCAAATTACAGACGTAAGGAGTCACAATAATCTTATTCTGATTGGTGCAGTCAAAAGAGAAACGTGTCTGAACAAAGACACGCTGCCAATAGCCGTGAATCAATGCTGCCAATGTGCACGAGAGACCCTGAAACAAAGTGGGGCAAAAATCTTTTCGCGACAAAATCGTGGCCCTACTTATTTGGCACCACCTTGAAGTCGATGAGTCAATAATAAAGATGTAACTAATTGCGGGCCCATTTTACTGTGTCAGCGAGCAGCCAACGAACAACTGTAGTCTACTAGAGCACACAGGTGTTCTTGGAAGCCTACAGGTCAGTGAACCCGCGAATATTTCCGGTCTCTACCAATGACCATGAAAGAGAGTCGCCGGTGGTGAAAGGCATTGAAACAATTTGGTGCAAAATATTTTTAGAAATTCAAAGATCCCAGTCTTTGAAGGCAAGTGAAAGTACTGCTCAGATATAGAAAACGTATTGTGCCCTGCAGATTACACCCAATAAAGGTGTGTTGTGGTGCCCGAGGTGTATAACTAGAGAATCCATTACTTGCTGCTTGTACGGTACTGGCAGAGAAGTGTCCCAGCCTAATGTCCTACAGACAACACAAGCGTAATGTATAGTCATCGATTAGCACAGAATGTCTTGTAATACTCCAATCTTCGTCGCCATCGAAGGCTAGAAAACTGACAACTTTTCCTGCGATAAAAAGGGACATGCGAAATTCGCGTTACTTTATGACAGCCGACTAGACTCCAAGTGACTATAGGATCGTTCGAAGTCTCCCGCTGGCCGATATTTTTGTGACTTGCCGCGGAGAATGCTTACACAGTAGAGAGGCCAATCTCTGTAAAGACGTAACATACGTAAATGACAACACATACAAGTTTGTGGCCAATTAAATCTCAGATTATGCTCTGTTATGTATAAGAAAGTGAAGTTTAGTCTGCTACCAAATTATATCGCGAATATCGCATGTCTCTAGCAATAAATTCCGAATCTTTACCATATCGTTCATGACGCTAGATTGGGGAAAAGATTTTTCAATCATCACACAATGTCAGTTTAGGCTATTTTCTGCAGCGTTCAAGTTTTCCTTGCAATATCACAAAATGTACGGCGGAAACAAGAACTCAGGCGTCAAAGGTGACGCCTTAGCGCGAGATATTTGTAGCGCCCCGGTTGTTGTGATGGACGTTGAAGGAAATACGGCTCCCTCACGAGGTCCAGGACTCGAAGCGGCCACAACAGGAATGTTTACAACCGCTGTTAGACACGGGAACAAGAGGACGTATCGTAAACGGACCTACCACCCGCGTTTTATGTCACAGACTGGTTAGCGCGCCAGATCACGGGAGGAGTCGTGCCCGGACTTTTACAGTTTTACCTGGAACTGCGCTCACTTTGTTCGTCTTCAGGAGGAGGAGGTCTGGTTGTCTGCATAGCTGGCGCTTCTCTGCTCCTTTCCTGGCCCACTAACCACTGGCGCCTTTCCTGCTTCTTTTGTTCGTCGACAAGGAGTCCTTTTATATACAACTAGCTATTGCCGGTGACTTCGTTCGCGTTGTTTTTTCAACTTGATAAACGTTGAATCGAGAAAAAGTTAAGTCTAAGTACCCCAAGTAATCTTAAGTAAGAAGGGTATCACCATTTCATTTTTGATTACCTAAAATAATAGAGGGAATTAATTGTATAATAGAGAGTAGCGTATGTATTATATTTTCAATGGTTTTGTCCAAACCATAAATTGTACCAAATTTCTATTAAACTGTTTTATAAAATCTTATTGAAACTTCAAGTTTCATGCAGCTTAAGTAATAAATAATGGTAAAAACGTCGAAGCTAATTTATTTAAAAATAATACATTCTGCAAAATAAAGGTCAAATTGTACCATCACCACCCCTTCATCGGGGCTAACCTCGACATGGTGATGGCACCTAACAATTTGCGATAGCAGAGGCAGGAACGAGGGTTGCTGTTCCCAACTATTAGCAGGCACGCCTAGGCAAGGATTTAATTTCAATCAAACAAAGCTAGAACTCATAACCTCAAATCTCAGTATAGCAAAACTAGTTAATCATCAACATGATCCGCAAGTAATGTCACAATTATTAGCAAACATGAAATAGGGTAATTACAATTAACTTCAACTTCAAAGACGTAAGTGGGGCTCAATCGCAACAGCGATTTATTGATAAACCAAAACATCACAAAAGATCAACAGTTACATAACCTTGAATATTTTACAAACTAAAATTGTTAACAATGAATCAAAACATTCAAAATGAAACAAATAACATTGAACATTAACTTTACCAAAATACTATTAACAGGCGTGCAAATGGAATCACATTTAAAGTTGAACAATGTGAAATATCAAGAATCCCTATTCGATAACCCTGAGGAGGGTGTATCAAAGACAATAACTAAATATCGGCTAGCCCTATCCAATTAGGAAACTAGCGCACAGAACATGTGCTAACTGAATCTCATTCCTCAGTAGCAAACCCTGACATAAATCGAGGGGACACACGCCCCTAAACATACTTACTCACTAATTAAAGCTTCCAGGGGTACACTCGCCCCAACACACAACCACAAACACAAGCATAGCCTACCTCAGTAGTATGCACGCATTAACTAACACCCTCACACAAGTCTAATAAATCGGGCACATAAGGTGAATGTAAAATATCCAATTCGTTTACTATTAAATATCTGCCAAGGTATACATTCTCTGTCTGTCAAATCTAAGCATCAAATTGTACGCCTACAAAGATTAATTAACCTACATACGAATCTAATAGAAAATACATGTCTGCCCCCCTTCTCTCTCTCTCTCTCTCTCTCTCTCTCTCTCTCTCTCTCTCTCACTGAATAATTATTACACATTTACTTATATTGAAATCCCAAACGCAAAAGTTACTTTAATATACCAGTCAAAGTGAAAAACAACAAACAGCACAAAACACGAACGAAAGACTAGGACTTGGGCCATTATGCTACAGGACTTCAGCTCAAGAAATAACCAAACAAGAAAGTAAACAAGGCGCCGCAAATTAATCAATTACAAGTCCTGCAGCATAACAACCCATTCCACATTTACAATAACGAATAACAAGCGTAACTTACATTTCACTGGAAGCCGACTGAACGCACATACAAGAAAACACGAGACTTCATACAAACAGCGAGCAGGGATATAAACCCTGGAAATATTCCGTCCAACATGGCGGAGCAATCATGACAAGTTAAATTACAATAAAATTAATATTATGTCTGAACCAGAAATTACATAATAAAAATACAATACAAACTTTACACGTCTCGCTTAGTACAATATTAATTATATATACAATTCATTTCATAAATTCTCAAATTTATAGGAAAATTATTTATTGCAGCTCCCGGCGATGTTTCTTGAGGTTCAGGGACGATCACTGAAGTGCGCTAGTGTAGCGTGAAGCTAGCTGCACTGTATGTACCTGTGTGTCTGCTTAGTCCATGTTACATCTATGGCGAGGAAAGTCATGTTTACATACGACGTCGTAAATTATTTCTAAACACAGCATATATAACATAAGGCATGTACGTGATTCTGGATACGTGGAAATGTTCGAAATATAACTGCTGAGTATTATATATGTTAATTGCTGATAACTTGCAGTCGAACGTACGTAAACACATGTACGCCCAGCTAGGGCTGTTATGTATTGTTATTCACTTACGATCGTAGATTCTGATACATACACTGCATGTTCGGTATATTGATTATATCTACAACACGTGCAACATGAATGAATGTGGAATCAATGTATTTAAATAATTATTTTACTGTTTCCATAGCACTGTCAGTTGTGCAATACCGATGGTTTGATAATAACGAGGGCTTTGATAATGTTAATGAACGTCTATTACTTAATTACACCGATCAGTAGCGTAGATATGATCGAGAATGAGAATCGTTATGCACCAAACATCGAAAATTTTACTGTTGAGATTTATAAATATATATAAATATGTAACTGCCCTACTGGCAATGATTTATTTTTACTTACTTTGCCCCTTATCAGTTAACGAGGACAAGGGCGCCCCTTATAGATTGTAAGGGTGGCCAAGATCAAAATATATGTTTATGTCAACAGTAACGGATATAGTCTGTGTATAAATTTGTAGCAACTGGCATATTTCGACACATGAAACCGCGTTGATTACGGAACTTACCAAACTACAAATAATATTTTGCTATACGTTTTATTAAAAAACAATACTTAATACATTGCGGAACATCAATTAGGGGGGTCGGGGCTCAGGCCTCCCCCCCCCCCGCCCTGGTGGGCGCCCTTGAACGAGGATATTATTCTCTGTGTGTTTCATCAGGTTATCGTACGTTTGTAGTTTCATTGTTAACGATCATGAATAGTTACAATATGTGTGTCAGCATTAGTGTCGATTTTTTTACATTTGTTCCATAGCACATTGGTATGACATTATCGTCTACTTGAGAAATAGGGTTTTATGCCCGGATTTCTGGATTGTGTATCGTGCTGGACGATGTTGCTGTTCAAAGAGATTTCTCGAGGTTATTCATACCTATCTCATTCACACTCATAGGTTCCCACGACTTTATGTGTTCTACTCACCTAAATACCACCAACAAGTATATGGTATTCTACACTCAATACCTGTCTGGCACTACACGTGGAGAGCATTCCGGACACCCCTGATTACAAGCTGCAATCATGTGAACACTGCGGGTTTTCATTGACAGACCTTACCTTCGATCACGTGCATATTCTTCGCGCGCTTTCATTTTAACGCGAGTAGACAGTAGTGGGCAAATAGTCGTGACTTAAGTATGCTCAGGTCAGTGCATTCTACCATGTAGGTCATTGAACCTGCGAAATTTACCGACCCCTACTAAACATTGGTAGGTTCACCGACTTATCGCGGGGAAAGTTGACTGTTTACTAGGCTGCAATATAACTAGGGAC
Source organism: Medauroidea extradentata (assembly GCA_003012365.1). NCBI lineage: Eukaryota > Metazoa > Arthropoda > Insecta > Phasmatodea > Phasmatidae > Medauroidea > Medauroidea extradentata. The sequence continues at coordinate 40,970 of PNEQ01047666.1, forward strand.
TGGAAAATTTCGCGAATTCAATTACCTGTCGACTAGAATCCATTGTACTATGCATACTCAAGCCCTGACTATTTGTCCGCTAGCTGCTACTCAGTGGAACAACAGACAATGAACGAATATACGGAGCTTTAGTATGCATATTACAATGGATTCTAGCCTGCAGGTCAGCGATTTCGCGCAATGTTCCAGTCCTTAAATACAGCGTGTTTACTTCTAACGTTTTCCCCTATATATTGGCGTGTTCCCATTTGACTGGGCCAATTATAAATCTGGTGCGCCGCTACAGAATAACTGTATGTTTGCGATTTGTCTTCATTAAACTTCGTAATCACCTCATCAAATAAGGCGCAGGCCAATGTACTGTTTCGCAAAATAACTTGGCGTCACGAAAGATTCTCGCATTTTTCACTGTTTCTAATCATAGGTGCTTAGAAAAAATCCTTCAGGCACTCCACACAAACTGTAGGTCGACAACAGTAGTCACTTAGTCTAGTGTGCTGTCAGACAACAATGCAACATTTATGGGTCCCTACTGATTAGTTTCCGAGGAAATTGAAAAATAAACGCGGATGCTCATTTAAGAGAGAGCGGAATTCACCATATTGATAGGGCCCGGTAGTTTACGCAAAAAGAATTTAGCCCCACTTTGTTTCAGTGTCTTACGTGCACACCTGCAGCTCAACTTCATGATTATTGGCAGAGGGTTTTTGTGCAGAGTCGTTATTCATTTGACTGTGCCAATCAGTACACGGATAACTGTGACACAACACGTCTGCGATTTGTGGGTTTAACCTCCACACGTTGGGTGTTACGGCATCCAATCACTGACAACAAAGCAGAGATGCAGGTGCGCACGTAAGGCACTGAAACAAAGTGCTGCAAAAATCTTTTCGCGAAAACTACCGCGCCCTACATATTGAATTTTTTGTGTATTGAGTCATAACTTTTCTTCTGGCTAAATTTTTGGAACTTTAACCTGACTACGGAATAAGAGTCCTCTAGTGGCGCATGGACGACGTTGCAGCATGTCACGCGAATTATTTTTTACGCGAAACCGCTTAAATTATTCATATTATGTTTATCTACGAAAAGAACACACACTTAAAACTATGCTTCTATGTTTTTTTTTTAATGCAGCACGCTTGTTAGAAACATGATTTTCGGGTCACTCAAAATGGCTAAAAACGGGTTTCTTTTAGACTGATGTAACTACGAAAATATTACCTGAATTCATAACACAAAGCGAGAGGCATGCGTTTGGTCTTCACTTCATACTATCAAAAAATAAAATATTAGTGCAACTGCTTGAAGTCCCATAGTAAAAAGACTACAACGGAAACCTTGCACGTCAGTTTGGCGCGCTGTGAATAGAGGCGATGTGCTTCCCGTCTAGTGTAGTACTTTAGCTCTTGTCGCTCCGCTGTTCCCACGCGTCAAACGAGGAAATTTGACACCGCGAAGGACTCCTTAGTAAAGTTCCAAAAATTTACCCGGAAGAAAAATCACGATACAATTTACGAAAATTCATTATGGTGACTATGGCTCACTCTTTAGTATTTCCTGTAAGCTAAAGGATTTTTAAAAGGTGATTCGGGATAAAGTAAGTACTTCTGAAACTCCAGTTACTTTTATATTTTCAGATTATTTATAGTTTCTTGCCACTTTTTAAAATACAAACAAAGCTACTTAATTTACATTCGAAGTGTGTACCATACTCGAAAGTTACAATCTGAGGACGTCATAAATAATATTTTTTTTCATTATTATCCTAGGCAAAATGGTCTTTAAAAGTACTCGCTTTACCGCGAACTAACGTTAACGAAGGCGTTTTTCATGCATGAGGAGTACATTTATGTTTGTCAGTATCCAGTAACTATAGTCTGTCACACATAAGTATTCCATTTTTTTTTTTTTTTTTTTTTTTTACTGTTCTTAGTACTATCACGTGTGCAAATTTCTACGTGAAAATGCTTTTAATTTTGATAAACTGCAAGGTTTGAGAGCCAGCTGAGTATGTTTGTTCAAAAGTCATTTATGGCAGAGGAAAATGCTGTTTATTTCATGTAAATAAATGAAAAAAGAAATGCAAAAAACTCTTTTAAAAAAATATAATTCTTTCACGAGATAAATAATATTTCGTTTGGCGCTTTAAAATTTTTCGAAGACATCAGCAAACTTTACGTTAGTGAAACTTAGGTTAATTCAACTATAGGTTAGAAAGATTAATGTTAAAAGTTTGACAAAGGGAAAATTCCTGCCTCTTGAGCGCTGGTGTCGGTATAGGTTCAAACTGACCAATCACAGAACTTTCCTGAGATTTAAGTTACATAAAGCTGGTAACTTAAATCGTGCAATTAGTTTATTTTTACTTTAAAATTAAGTTAAATGACTTCTGTTATTTCCAAGCCTATTCAAATTTAATTTTACTACATTTTAGTATTTTCCTGGTCTCTTAGCGATAGCAATGAAACTAGCAGCAGAAATTTTCCCTGTGCTAAGGTGTCCCATAAGAGAAAACATTTTCTTTCTAACCTGTAGTAGAATTAACCTTAGTGAAACATAATAAAATAAAGAGGGTTGTATTTACAATAGTTACTGCTGCAAACGTCTTCAGCAAGGCGGTATTACGACGAGCAACTACGACAAATTGGCACCGAGACATAACACCGGTATCAAGTTCTGTTTACGAGCCAATAATATTGGATAACGTGATTCCCCATCGCGCCAAGTACTGCGTGGACTAGCATAGCCGATAACAGCACTTTATCGCCGGCGAGAACTCGAGTCACGGCAAACAGCAACACTTACCAGTCGGCCCGCGCTAATTCTGCTGCCAGGAGGGCCGCGGAGCGCGACCATTAAACCACTTCCAGCGCCATCTTAATTCACTCCGGGGCTGGCTGGCGGGTCGTAAATAAGGCGCATTTTTACGGCCTTGGTGGAGGGCATTGGTTACGCGTCGCTCGCATGTGAACCGCGCTTCCTCGCAGCGTGATGTGCGCGATGCGAAGTTGCTCGTGGTACTTACTTCTACCTTCTTCCTCTCCCCCATTCTATTCGTCTATCTCCTCTTTCTTCTTTGTTATCCATAGAAGCAGTAACGGCTTTTCAAATGAGCAAAATTTTATTCGAGGTTTCGTGGGTATTTCATTGTGTCAAGATACGATACGAAGGCTTAATAGTTAAAGTAACATACAATATATTCACCACAGCTGAAATACATCTTATTAAACTCTAAATTCGTACAAATAAAAAAAAAAGTTGACACACTGTAAAAATTTAGCTTGTTTTTTTTTTCTTCACGCACAGAAAGCAACACGTAATTTCATTGGACAACATCCCTTGGTTTAACTGCTAGTTTTAAATCAATATTTTTTTATCAAAATTAAATTTTAATAACAAGTAAACCGGAGGCCGATTAAAGAAAATAATTTCGCGCTTTTTTAAAGATTTATTTTGAACAGTAGATACATTTTGAGACCGAGTTTTATTCACTTTTATTTTAAATTTCAATTTTCAAACATGGTCATAAATTTTTCAGAATATTACTTTATAGGCAAGTAATAAATTATGTAATACGTTATAAAAATGTTAGAAAAAATGTTTGCATAGAGAAGCCTTAAGCGAGGGCAAAAAAGGGGCAAACTTTACGGCCGCTCTTTCTTGTCAACAACGGGACAGGGACTCGACGGCGTACTTCGCCGGTGTGATGTTTGGTCAGGGCCAACTTTGTCCGGTGTGGATTCTGCTCCTAGAGACGCGCCAGCTCACGACTTGCTATGGAAGACATGGCGCAGCCGGCAATCCCTCCCTCGATAATAAATTACCACAGTTAAAAAAGACGGCCATAGTTCGCGGTACTGCGAGGGCCGAACGTGTCCGATCGCAGCGGCCAATGAAGAGGAGAAAAAAAAACTTTTTTTCACCTTTCTGGATGTTTTTATAGCCTGGTGAGAATATGTGGCTCACTGGGTTCCCATACTGTCCCGTTCGTGAACGTTATGGACCTTAAAACACCATGAATACACGTAGCAAAACACTCATCAAGTAGAGGGTTTATTTCAACCGTGATGACAGAATTTAATTCGGGTAGGAGTTATAATTATTTAGTCAAATAAAATATTTAAAAAAAACTGTCATAATTGGACGGCGTTATGTATCAGTAGAGTATACGCCAATGGTAAGGTAAGAACACAATATTTTTAAGTTCTAAAAGTCAATATTTATAACAATAGAATACAGGACTAAAATACTATTTGTAGAACTAATTCAAAGCTGAAGAATATTTTATTGAATAATCTGACCATATATAGTGATATACCATAATATCGTGACTGAACAATTTTTCGGGCTTCACAAAATTAGGAAGGATCTGTACGCCGAGATCAATAGGTTACCAAAAGAGAGCAAACATGTGTAGTTTCGGCATCAAGTAATCAATGTACGAAACATAATATCATAATTAAATTGAATAACATATTTCTGTTATAGGCCGTTCGGAATAAAGGAATACCTAAAAAAAAAAGCCCTGCTAAAGTTCTATTTTCGTATATGTTACGCTTCAATCCTCTTTAAGGTAGACAATACCGGCCTCTAACGCGTGTCGAAAATATATGGGTACATTCAAATATTTTAGTGTCAGAAAAGCTTAAATTTGAGTCTTCGGATATATAGTCTGAGTTTAAGAGGGCGTGGTACATAATTCAATGCTAAAAGCATTCATCTATAACTGTAGGTTTCTTGAAGCCAATTTGCGAAAATTAAACAATAGCAAATCCTAGACAATAGTTTTAGCCAACGTTTTGAACAAAATTGTTTCCAGTGTTACGAACTTCTGAGGCACAATCTCTGACGCCGGAACATCTTGCATGCAACTGCGGCGCAAGAGATCACGCGTAACGAATTAGTAATTCTGGATAAATGTTCACTTATAAAGTTGGCAAATACCATTATCTAGGATTGTCATTGAGTATTTTATCCATATTGGCTTCGAAATAAGCGTAGAAATCAATTGATGTTTTCAGCGTTTATTTATCTACCACGCACTCTTAAGGACGCTACCTAAACCAGAGTCCTCGTTGGGGTAATTATAGGGATTTACGTACTAAAGAAAATAAGAGTGGCTCAGCACATGTCGAACCTACACATACGGATTTTTGTTCACTAATTTTGATAAGACTCACATTTTACTTATATGGTCTTTTAGAACGTTTTTTTAGTACTCGGGTAACTATGAACAACTATGTATTTTCATTAAGGGTGTTCACGTGGCAATAATTCCAAATTTTATATTTGCTTGGCATAGTGTTACTTTTATAGACGTTACTTGTGACGACATTTTCCACTTGTAGAAATTTTTTAGCTCTCATAGTTTTCCCATGGCGCACATCAAAGTCAGAATTTGTAAGTTACAAGAACATAGGTTTAACAAAAACCAAGTAACTTACTCGAATGAAATAATTTACACTGAAATTATATGTAATGGGCACTATGCTAAAAGATTTAAAATCACACAACAAAGTTATTTTGTCTGTTTTAAAAATTGCCACAAATGAGGTAAATTTTCGTAATATTCGGATTTTTTTTAAAAGGTACAAAGAAATTCCATTCTGTGTTTTTAAATCTGTTAGCATAGTGCCCATTATATCTAATTTCAGTGTAAATTATTTCATTCGAGTAAGTCACTTGGTTTTTGTTAAACCTATGTTCTTGTAACTTACAAATTCTGACTTTGATGTGCGGCTATGGGAAAACTATGAGAGCTAAAAAATTTCTACAAGTGGAAAACGTAGTCACAAGTAATGTCTATAAAATTAACACTATGCCAAGCAAATATAAAATTTTGAATTTTTGCCACGTGAACGCCCTTAACAAATACATTCGAAAACATTGTCTCATAAATTTTTTCCTACATTTTTATTCCTTTAGCAATATTCTCATATTCTCAGCATGGAAAGTATTTTTCGTCGCAAAGCGATGTCATTAAGAATGAGTGAGAGCCGCCGAACATAACTTAACATGCTAACCCAATCCTTGCTCACGCCAGAGTACTGGGACAGGCGAGTGCATGGACCACAATTATCGTGTCAAACTCCGGTACGTGTTTCTTTACGTAAAGTAAGGGGATGTTATAATGAGCGTACACTATCGTTTGAGGTGAGAGGTTTTTACAGCCCTTTAACGAGGTCTTGAGAGCCGATGAGGGAGAAGTGAAGGGGAAACATATCTATACCCAAGCCGGAATTCGAACCCAAGACCTCTCAGACCGTAGACCGGAGCCTAAAACGACATTACGGATGCCGGAAGCACTATCGTGTGGTCAATACTAAGGGCGGTAGACGGCGCTGAAAATCAAATGTTAAAATATATTATTGGGAAAATACTAGAACGTATACGAGATGGAGTCACCAAAAGCGTCACAGAGCTCCAACAATCGGAGACCATAAATCCAAATATATATTAAAATGCAATTCACAAAATCTTTCCACTTTATTGCTCATGAAGCGGTGCTCGTCATATTTGTGCAGGTAGCTTTTAAATACTTTGTGGTAATGAAACTTGCAAAGCCATATTCTACAGACTGTAAGCTAAATGATGACAAAAGCTCTTCTTGTCCGAACTCTCCCGCTGCACAGTTTCCCAGAAAAACTGACCCCCAATTTCGAAGGAGTGGCTTAATTCTGCAAGGGTAGGCAATACTCTGCCATCTGAGTCTTGCTAGTAGGTACAGTATTGAAAGGTTAAATTGAGTGGAGTGCAGATGTTTGGCCAGCTTGAAGACGATAATGTACGTGTAGTATGAACGATACTGTAGCGTGTCAAGCACGTTAATTTTTTTATGCAAAACTGCTCAAATTATGCTCAACACATTTATCTACCAAAAGAACACACTTCATATTATAATTAAACAAGCAGCACGCTTTTTGGAATCATGAATTCGGAGTCCCTCAAAATAGCCTGGATGGTCTCTAAGCTGCTCGGCCAATAGTGGCAAAGCATGTGCCAGCTGTGTCTCAGCCTGAAGACGGGGATGGATCGCAATCCCCGACACGTTGCATTTTTTCGTTGATATTAACTTGTGTTGTCTCTTGTTTTTTATTTGCTGTACACTGTCCACTATTTATGTATGTTTCCATCTTTTCTCATATTGGGAACCTGGTTTTTCTTTGTGTCTATCTTTTGTGTATGGGTGCTGTCAAATTCTTGACTGAATTCTATCTTTAGAATTCTTGCTGACAAATATATATATATATATATATATATATATATATATATATATATATATATATATATATATTTAAAAAAACTGACGGAATTCCTCTGGGATTGTTTTTCTTACTTTTTTTTGTCACTTCGTCTTTCAATACAAGTTCGGTTAACAAAACATGGTCTAGGGCGTACGTCCACAAACCAATAACTTCTAATTGTAAACTCCCACTGCAACAAACATTAAAAATATCATAGCAAATGACGTAAAGATTTTTACTGCAGGGCAATACAAGAAGTGGCCGGCATAACTAATTAGTTTACATACCTCACTTCTGGTAAAATATACCCTATTTATAACTAAATCGTTCACATACATTAAGTAATACTAATAATATCCTAATTAAGTCAAGTGCTGTATTCTAACAATAAAGATTAGTTAAATGAAATTTTGGCAAATAAAACGAAGTATTAACTTTTTTCTTAACTGTGATGCAATTCTTAAAATGTATGCATTAAAATTTGTGTATTCATGTGGTGGAATTTCCAAAATAAGGGACCTACATCATTACTAAAAACAGTATAAATAAAGAACAGAAAATTCACGTTTTCTTACAAGTATTGAGTCCGAAGAGACGTTACACGTTCTCTAATATTTCATGTCATCAGAATTAATTTCAGAGGGCCTCCATTTTTTAAAAACTATATAAATAAATCCAGTCATGCACTCCCATTGCACAGTTCTTTCAAAGATCATATAAAAATATGGACAAACACTTACAACTGAAGACGATAAAAACTAGGTACTGCATGTACATCGAGATTGACGAAATTCTTAAAAGTTGTCCTTTAAATGTCTCGTACAATCGAAAAATGTTCACATAGGTGTCGCTTTGATATAATGAACACGTACAAAACACACAAAATCAAGTCATCTTGTGTACGTGTACAGAATTTCAATGATAAAAAATATTTAAATTTTCGGTTATTCGTTATTTAACTTAAGACTGCATTTTAGATTAAGTTGTTTCGTTTGATTGTGATAACAGTAAAACAATAAAATAATTTACATTGGTGCGGAGAACGAGACATCCACTACACCGTGTTTTAAAGTTATTTATGAGGATCCAAACCAGTAACGAATTATCGTACGTCGTAAAACTTTATAAAGGACAGAGTGTGTCAAATTTAAAAGCGGTTAAATATGAAGTGGAATCAGTTGCGACAGGGAGAAGCGAAACTTCGAAACTTATTTATTTTTATCGCACACGTTGCTTAATTTGCGACGAGGTCTAGTCGTTACGTCCCTAATTATACCGGCCGTCCGGGGCGGTCGTAAACAACAGCCAACCTAATTAGAGTGCTTGGGCATCTTTCTCGTTTCAGCAGTCTGGTGCAACGTTGTTATGCACTCCGTAAACATCTTGAGCAAGAACTTTTAAACAAATAAACATTCTTATGAACTAAGTCAGCATGTTAGGATGGAATACCCCGGCTCTACCTTGGAATGTTTTAATTTCTGTTACAATATTCACTCAGAAATGTTATGAGTAGGCCTAATTACTCATTAATTTACAAATTATATAAATAAATTCACTTATTGAAAAAAATTAAGAAATAAATGCGTACCCTGTTGTACAAATAATTTTGTAGTTTTAGACGTATTGTAATACTCGTCTGCTATTCCAACATATTGTTCGAAGGTCATAAGAAAATAATTTACCAACATTAACCTGGAATTTCAACCACCGGCTCTCTAAAAGTTACGTTAAAAGTCATAACTCTACCCGGTGAGGTGTATAAATATTGTGCATCGTTTCCTTGATAATGCATTTTAAAATAAAATTATACTTTTTAAAAAGCAGTTTTGAGGGCAACAGAGTGGTACCAAAAATTTAGTTACTAAAACTCAAATCGTAACTTAACAACCGAAGAATTATATTACGTAACTGATTTGTACTGTTTTTTGCAAACTGTACAATGAGTCGTAAGTTCATAGTGAAAACAAATAGTTGCTTTTAAAAAACGAGCAAAAATTAAATAAGGTTACATGCTTTGGAAACGGTGGTAAACTATTACATTCCGTACAGGATCATGAAAAATTGTAAATATGTAATAGTATTTTGGTTGCATAATTAATGTCCACCCTTTGAAATTCAACCATTTTCATTAGCGGCTCCTGTGCACATGGCCTGTTATGCACTGCTGGAAATAAGTAAGTTCGTAAACATAGGTGGTCCGTTCTTGTGCGTACGACAAATGTTGTATTCAAACTGTTATGTTTTAAATTGTGAACCCAGTTCAGTTCAACGTCGGTGATGCAGAATCCGACGAACGTATGGTGGTTGTACGTGGATGTGTGCTCACCAATCTATTTGTTTCCAGTTTGTAAAAACCACACGAAATAACATTCTACGTGTTAGTATTACTTTAAATCAATCTGTATTCAAGAAAACACACAAGGAAAAAAAATACAAAATCATTCCTTCATAACCTCATAGTCAGGTACGTGAACTTCGTGCAAAAGAGCAAAGATTACTTTGTAAGTAGGCTTATTCTTTAAACTGTAATATTATTACTTGAAATTCTTCTTAGCTACGGCTTAGTAAATACAAATTAACCCTCCAAGATACAAAAACGTAATTCTTAAACGTGTGTATTACACTGGTGTAAGTTAAGCTCGTGCATCTGTTCGGTAGTATCGTATCAATGTATAGTAAGGCAATGTTTCTAGAAGTAAATATTTCCTAGGATATCATGCGGTGCTTGTAACGACACTCAAATGATTTTACACTGATACTTCAATCATTTCGAAGTAATGCTTTTTTTTCCATCAATTCTCAATATAGGTGACGCTATTTTCAATATTCGGACATCGATTGTTACGTCGTCGTCCCCTTTGGGAATTTGAGTTGTTATGCTTCTGATATACTTGTGTTTTCGTGAACCTGCTGCAGAACTTTATAAATGTAGATAGCGGAGCTTTCCTTCCCTCTTGCGCTTCTTCGTCTTCAAGATGCTTTTCTGGACTATGCCCGCTTTTTTGGCTGCCTTGTCGCTAGTCTTTGGAGGCATGGTGCTGCCTTTCAGTGCAAACCCGCTGTTACCTACGCAATATATTGTTAGAAAAAGCTTCGCTAGCTAGCATGACGTTCGTATACAAACAATACATATAATATGACTATACATATTTAAGGAATACATATCCGGACAATATGAATCTTAGGCGACATGCTTTTGAGCAAAATGTATTCGGGCAATAAGTCCTTAAGTAGGTATGTCATTGAAAAAAAACGTCGGTTGATAATATGCTGTTGGACAATATGTCACTGTACACAAACACCATTGGATAATGCGCTGTCTGAAAAAAAAATTGTTTATGACAAGCCCGTATACAATAAGTAACGTCGTTCGGCAAAAGTCAGTTAGGTAAAATGTTATTTTAATAAGGCAATGTTTTAGCGAAATGTGGATCGTTGGACAAAAGTCGCGTTGGACAAACCGCCGTGTTAGTGTGTGTGATATGCGTAACGCTGCATATGTGAAGCTAACTAATGATAGGATTTTTTTTTTGCAAACTGGCGGTTGGGAAAATTATATATGCTAGGCAGATAAATTATTTCTATATGACGTGAACTCAACCGGACCTATTTTCAAAGGACAGTAGTAAACAGGATTTAGTTCGCAGTCTTGTTCTTGTTCTCCCTCAGGGACGTGTCTAGATTGCTAGCCATCCTCACCCCTCCTCCAACACCCGTTCAAACCACTCCTCGTCTCCGTGGACGTCGTGAGCTATCGCTGGCGGGGAACAATCCCGGATCGTAAACGCGCAGACGAGTAAATAAGTTCCACCGTCGTTATAGTGCCCTCTGTAAACAACTTGCCTAGAGGCGTTCTTCGACCCCTTCGACAGCGAGAACACCGCCTACCTTCCTTCAATTACAACCAACCTGCTCACATGTGCGCAAACGCAGCCTTTAACTACCGGTCCGACGCACCTTCCTGAGCCAATTAAAAATTATATTACAACGTGCGAAATCTTATCTCGCCACCTGCTGCAGTATTTAACATGCATGGGCGCGCGCACTGGCGTCGGAGGCAGGCTGTAATTACCTACCCACACGCTAAGAGACAATTAATATTGCTTTTACACGTTCTGAGGTTACAAACATGCGTACACATTCAAGAAATGATTAACTTCAACAGCCGTGTAAGAAACTGTTTATATTTGGGGGTTAGGAATTTAGCGTTGGTTGTTCCGAACTCGAACGCAAGATATCAGCTCTGCATGCGGCAAAGTCGGAAACTAGAGGTTTGATGAACTTCGATTTTAATTTGTTATTTTCTTGGATCCCTTCCTTAGAGCTTTACTCGGGTAAAGATACACATCTTCTGGTTCATATCCTAACTAAGCTCTAGGGAACTTGGACATATGATTAAGAAAGTCTAACTTACTCTACTCTAGCAGATTAGTTTTCGTAAACATCTTTTGAAAACAAAGATATTTAAACACTGTAGTGGCGACTGTCTGTTCGTTTACTGTCTCCTTGTAATAAAAACGTTATTAAAATACTGCAGTATATTAGCGATTTATTTTGTTATCTTAATACAACAAACGAAAAAATATTTTAAATATAAATATGTATGATATTGTTTACATACAATTAAACAAGGCGTTACCATATAAAATGTTTGCCGTAGATAGTTAATATTTCCAGTTGAAATGCTAGACAGCCAAGTTTAAGAAAACCCCAGTAGACAACTTAATGGAGGTATTTTGGGACCTTGTGTGGAACTCTACCTCAGAAACTTTCAACTCTAAAACCCCAAACTTTTAGGCCCAAAAATTGGTCACGTGGTCGAATTATTAACCTGGTGGTGATTATAATGGCGGTGTTGAAGTTGTTGGTGATGATGATGGTGGTGGTTATGATAATGGTGTGGTGATGATAATGGTGGTGGTGGTGATGTAAATGGTGGTGATAATAATGGTGGTGACGATGATGGTGGCGATGATGGTGGCGATGATGGTGGTGGCGATGATGGTGGTGGCGATGATGGTGGCGATGATGGTGGTGGCGATGATGGTGGTGGCGATGATGGTGGTGGCGATGATGGTGGTGG
>PNEQ01047667.1:6746-47087 GCA_003012365.1 Medauroidea extradentata
GTGGTAACAAATAACTTGAAACGCGAAATTCTTTAACCATAGGTACTCCAAAACAGCCCAAATTTAACCCTACGGAATTTGAGAGGTTACTTTACTACACATTTTCTTCTTGATCTATCGGTAAATAAATGTGCAGACAACTCGATCCTACTAACCTAACTATAATTTTAATAACGAACAAATATATTAAAATAATCACGGTATGTTTGCATCACATAAACTTCTTTGCATTTTTTAAGTTCCGAACAGTCATATAATTGCGTAATTTCCCCCACAGAAAACATTTTCTTTTGTTTACACAATCACAGGTCGCCGCCATAATTGCATTCATTTGCCGCACCGTCTCTCGAGACGGTGCGGCAAAAACTGCTCCCGGTGCGCACCCATCGAGTGCAACTCTCAATTGGAATACGAAAATCCGAATGCTCCCAACGGGAGTTCCGGTAATTGGAACACGCGGCACCCGTCGGGTGCGCACCGGGAGCATTCGGGTGCAGTAATTGGAATACGCCATAAGTTGAGTTCTAAAGTAAACAAATAACGTAATATCATTGCACTTCGCTAGCTTCTAATAGGCTCAATTTGTGCGTCGCGCCTACGTACCATTTCCAACCGACAAAATTGTGTACAGTCGGCATCATAGGAAACAACAATGCTGTATATATTAAAACAATATTGCGTGAAAATTTCGTACGTGCTATTGACATAGGAAAACAAAAATTACACAAAACTTGATAAAAATATTGACATCATATTGTGCAATTACTGTATATTTCAAAATTAATTAGTAATTGTCAAGTCATGACTAACGATTGTATTCAAATATTCCGGTATTAACGTAACGAAAATTTGGTACTACACGCAGAAAAAAAGTTGTCAACAAAATGACGGATTAAACTTACTGTAAAGTCCTCCTGGATTATTTTGTACTTCGTTTTGGAAAAATTACATTTTATAAATCACCAAACAATCTGTTGATAATTCACGACACATATTGTTTTTTATATATAAAAGATTGCAATGCGAGATTTTTATTCTTGCCTTATAAACGTCACACAGTTTGTTCAATAATGAAGACATATATCCACATTTCGAAAACCTTGCAAGACATTTTCACTGTTCATGACCAGCATCACATAACCTAATCTGCAAGCGACGTAAATATAAACCGACGCGAGAACGGAACAAAATCCCATACAGCACAAAGAAGTCGCGGCAACGTCGCTGCGACATCGCAGTGTAACTTTGCGACGTCGCAGGGAAGTCGCAAAACGTCGCAGTAACATCGCAACAACGTCGCAGGGAAGTACATATGGCCAACTTTTGCGACGTCTCGGCTCGACGTCGCAGGGACGTCTCGGCGCGACGTCGCAGGGATGTTTCGGCGCTACGTCGCATGGACGCAATTTACTCAACAGATGATAAAATTAGGTTTTTTTTTTTATTTTGAGAAAATAAATGTTAAATTTGCTATGTCGTTTATTCTATTTGTCGAGCTCTATTATACAAGCATAACAATTGAACTATTTATTTTTAATTTTGGTGTAATATGTCAAAGATTTTATGTAGTAATTTGCTTGGTTGATTTTGGTCAACATTAAGCCTAAATTTTAATACAGTAGACTCCCGATTATCCGCGTGCTAATTATCCGATTTGCGGATTATCCGCGCAAAATATTTCACTTGAAGTAGTTGAAAAATTTGTAAAATGTTTTCGAAAAAAAAAATTTGGTTATTTATAAATACAGACTGTGTATACTTGCATAATGTTCAATTACGTGTAATGCCCGCTACCATATTTTTAAGGGCTTGAAGAATATTTAGGCCTTTTCCAGCAGACGTAACATATGTTCCGCGTATGAATGGATTCACGAGATTGTACCGCATGTCGCACGTGAACGGATTAACGGATTTTTTCTTTGGATAATTAAAATATTCGTGAATTTTTATTTATAAGCATCTTTAGATTATAAGCGCATGCGAATAATCATCTACTGTATTAAATTGCTGAATCTAATTGCAGTAATGAATTTGACTTTTCCTTTCTACTAGGATCTAAGAAAGGGTAAACGTGGATTATCCACAATTTTGGATTATCCAAGGCATCGGCACCCTCCTTTAGAGCGGATAGACGGGAGTTGACTGTACTTGCGGCGTAGCAGAAAATAAACCGACTTTGCACTGCAACCCGAAGTTGCACACCTACCTTCTCGTATAAAGAAACCGAAAAATCAAATTATTTGATATGGCTGATGATGCGAACTTTGCGACGTCACACAGACATACACGTGACAATGTTTTGCGATGTCAGAGGTACTCTCGTCTTGGCGCAATGCCATTTGGATTCATAAGAATTTTATATAAAAGTTCCAACCAAGGTGTGAAAGAACAATGCTCACAGTTTTTCTCTGTGTGTTACTAAGTTGAACAGCGCCATATTGCAGCCTGTAACATGCAATGTCTTATACCAAAGTTGTTTTTTTGTTGAATAAAATTGTTGCTCCCCCCATCATGGAAATAATATATTCAGCTGCAATATGTCAGAATTCAATTTTAGCCTTTAACAAAATATCAGCGTAAAATTCTAGTGATTTTATAACATCGTTAGTGGAATCAATAAAGGCGATACACATCTTGAATTAATAAATTTTGCAATAACTTTCTAGATAACATATATATTTCGCCACGACAGGTAAAAAAATGTAACACAGTGGCCAGTGTTAATAATTGTCAGCATGGCATTTGCCTAACTTCATGCTACTGTTGCACTGTTGTTTTAATTTTTCTTATTGCAACTATCTGCTAGTTTTTTGTTACTGCCTCTGTATCATAAAGCCGGAAGTGTAGCACGCCACTTGTAAAGTGAACAAAACCACGCTGTTTGTGCACACAAGCTGTGATGAAGGCACTGGTGGACGATGTCGCTGGCCAGCAGGTTTCCACGGGGATCTCCTGTTCTCCCTCATTCTGGCACTTCTCCATCGTCTTTTAGGGTACGTTGATTGCGTACAGGCTCCCCCTTACAATTCTGAATTCTGAGTCTGATACCCTGGTCCTTGGGTATCCACTTCATACAACATTAATTTTTAAGGGACAGATTCAAAGTACTAGCACTTGAAGTAAACTATGGGTTCTTGCTCAGAAACCATACCTTGTCCCTAAAATACATAAGTAGCACAGGAACTAGTATAAGCTTACAAAATTATCATTACTGCCACTTCATACATTTACTTAATGTGAAGAATGTGTACAAGCAAAATTTAAAATATAATAAAACATGCACTAGTAAATAATAATGACTTACTGTGTAAAAACATGTGATGGTGTCTATAGTCAAACTATAAGTTCTCGTTGGCCAGACACCACAACATAGCCCTTGACAAGGGGGATGGGAGGGATTAGGGAAGGGGCTCGAGGATTAAAAAATTACTGGCAAGAATGATTAATTATATTTGTCGGACAGGATATGGGTGTTACGGTTTTGGGAATAGGTAGGCTAGCAGGGACAGCAGAGACGAGATAGATATTGGTGACGATCCCAGGGGCTACAGGCAAATGACCATGGGGCAGGCTCATTTACCAAGCGGTTCTTGCACCCTCCAAGTAGAAGTTCTTCAGAGACTTGTCAGGCCTGTCTCCACACCACAATACACTCGTACTTAGTACACAATTGAAATATCACTCGGAATAAGTCAATAAACAATGTGGGAGTATAAATGCTATTTACTCACCACAAAAAAGCAACAATACAACTGAAATGTGGAGAAAGCCAGTCAGTGAAGTATATCTGCTGCCAAACCCTCTAGTAGGTATAGCAGTAAAGAGTGTGCAAGGCTTGCGGTGGAAAAATTACATGAAATTAGATAAACCCCTGGATGTGGTGCCCAGCAGGGGTTGAAAAGTCCTGGATCAAGCAAACTGATGAAAGACCCAGGGTGGGCCGAAAACACGTCCATCTCCTCTAACCATCTTGCTCCGAGTCCAATGGCAGACGCTGATGGGAAGCCAAACCCCCCACGAAAGAAGGGGGTAGCTTTATGAGGCAAAAACTAATTCACACACATTAACACTATCATAAAAAGTTATGAATGTTATGTAACAAAAATTAGTACATAAAAAATAGTAAAAAACATTATTACTCTTGAGGAACACCTTATATGGGACAACTACTTCCAAAGTACTTCTATTAACCAGTGGAAGGCTATGTATATATATAACATAGGAGACAAAACATGTAAGTTACTGAATGTCGTCAGCTGAAAATAAAAGGAAAATACTGAAGATATTTTGAAAAATTAAATTCCTTTTACTTTAAATAGAGTTTTCATGCATCCTGGACACTGCTTGTTTTACTTGTGTAGCGGTGTGTTTAAAAAGACATACATAAATACTATACAGACATTATATGAAGCACTTAATTTAAGCTCGTTAATAACACTGTAAAAATGCATGCTATTTATTCAAACAAAACAGCCACACATAGCTCCCACCCTTCTGCTCGGCACTGTATGGCGAGGGGGCTTTCCTCGGGAGTCTTTGGCAGATAGCTAAGGGAAAAGGGGGCAGGTCTGGTTACACATCCCTAATGTCATAAATCAGTAGCACATAGTATAAGCATAATTAAAAATAATACAAAAGTATTTTCAAGTTAGTTCATTCATTTATTAATGTGAGTAACGTGTGAAAGACATATTAAAAATTTTCAAACCACACTAGCAAACAAAAATTTGCGGTGTAAAAAATTATGTCTACTACTTACAACAGCATATTATGGTATCCACACAGCTTTCAGACGTCTCAAGTTTCTTATATTAAATAATAATTACAGGAAACTGTTATTTGATATGATTGTGCTGTCTTGATAACTAAACATGGTTCCAGGGCAGCAATGGTACCAAAAGCCCAAAACACAACCTGAACCAAATTCATGTACTGGTTTTCGGACAAAAATAATTTCCATGTCACCTGAAAGACTTCCAGTTTAGATATTAAAAATGTTTATATAGCCCCATTTTGCACTTTTTAATTCAAATTTTTACAGGCCGAGAACCTCTGGGATCCTATTACATTCGAATTCCCCCCCTTAAAAACAAAACCAATTGTTCCATACCAAAAAATTTATGAGTGCATCACTGTAAAGCTCATCTCAAAAACAACTTGCCAGAGCCATTAAACATTAACTGCTTAATGTACAGTCCCAGAGTTAAATAAATAGAAAGCTAAGAAAATTGATTAATTAATAATTTAATATGCTATAGAAACATTATGACAAATATGTGTATCAACAAGTGAACATGAGGCATACAAAAGTAATTTGTGCTCATTCCTAATTTTAGAAAACAGAATAACACCCCCTCTATTTTTTCTAGCACCCTTGTTTTTGATAGTAAATAATAATTTAAACTAAAAACATTTCCACATTAAGTTCTTATAGATATTTATCAGAGAAGAAGCTATAAAAGTTTTTCTTCCAAAGATTATATATTTTTTTTAGCTTCAGGGGGTTATTTTTGGGGTCAGTTCTATTTTTCACATGCATGCAAGTTTGTAATAAGTGGTTTGGAATAGTGAGCACTTCGCAAGCCCTAATATTACAGTAAATATTTTTAATCATTATTCTAGATAAGGTGGTAATCAAAAGTACCCGTTGACCATCTAACAAAAGACAAAAATAGGAAAATCAACTCTAACATACATAATTCATAAAACATTAAACGTATACAAAACAATTGCATTATTGTCTGTTTCAACGACAAAGTTTATTTAGTTATTTTATGTCACATTCTGGCATACATACTGATACGTCAACACTACTGGCAGTCATAACAATGTAACACCTTTATTCCACAATTTGGAGAAGGTGTAGGCAACTAGGGTATCCAGTTAAATAAATTGAAACAGTAGTTTATGTACTCAGAGGCAGGTACTTCTAGACAGGAATGTACATTATAAAGAACAATCACATTTTCCTTGGCATGTGTGTGATATTTTGCATTTTGCTGGCTTAGGCCAGCTTTATTGCTGCTTGATGAAACTTGGCATAAGCCAGTGAAACACTGCGTAACCTCGCAACAAAATGTGTTTGTCCTTAATGATAGTATGTTTGTATAAAAGTACCAGTCTATGAATACTTCAACAGTCTACCTACCTATTTAGACATTCCATAATAGTGAGTTTTAAAAATCAGTGGGATTTGATACATAATTCATCCAATGTAGATGATTGTTAGAAGTGCATCTGGCAAGTTTTTGCAATACATTCACAGTATAATTATGCTGTTTTCCATTGTGCCTTAACCAATTTTGATTTGAGTGATACATAAAAGGTCATGAATAAATTTACCTTTACATTTAGTGCATCAAAAGACTTAACATTCAAAACCAATAAATGCATAAAATTATTTTTGGTGCTCTTTAAATACCTATTCACGAAATGGTTTCACAAATTACACTTCAATTTTATGGTCAGTCATTACAGTGTTCTTCGTCCACCTCAGTACTTACAAGTGTGTGTGTGTGTCTAGTGACTGTACCCTGCTGTATGGATTGAAAATACTACAATGAAAACTCTTGCCGTTCCCAAAATAAAAAATAAGTGTTATAAATTATTAATTTTAATAACTGAATTGTGTAGTTCCTTAAATAGGAACAAAACATTTCTTCATAGAACTGCCCTGGCAATTAGAACCTTTTTTATTAAATTTAACATATTGAAAACATGCAAGCAACTTACACTGTCACAGATGTACACAGTCAAACAGGTTTAAAAAGAACTTCAGAATCTCAGACCTCTTAGCTGGTGTCAGTAACAATCTACAATCCACAGTAACAATTTGAAATAATTATTGTATAAATTTACACGAGCCTCTTGAAATTACAACTTAACTAACAAACAACGTTGTTTTTAGTGAGTTGCGTAGCTGGATGATGTGAAATAGTCACACATTTTTGCCGGTCCATGTCACTCACAGATTATTAAGCACTCCAAAATAATTATCTCTGCACTTAGTAAAACCCTGTTTTGAAGTTTCTGTAGGGACTAAAAAATTTTTACTTCTTAGCCAGGAGAACTTTTTACAAGGGTCAAATTTATATTGTATTTGTAGATGTGGTAAAAACTGTTTACACTCATTAAGGGGTAAAACTTCTTAAGTAAGAACTTCTTAAGAGGGTTTTACTGTATAATGCAGCATCAAAGCTTTGAGGACTGACTCTTGACCAAAAACTACCCATCTAGCTCTTGACCATTTCCTTGCCACAAACAAAATCATTCTGTATGTGCACAGATGATCAAAACTACAATACTTCTGCAATAAAGCTGAATGGACCAAACAACTCATGGATTCAACAAAAGGCAACAAAATTCACGAAAACTGGTAGTACCAAACGAATTATTAATAAATAATAAATAATACAAATAACAAAATACCTGTAAATGAAGCCAAATGCAAACAAATATTAAATTCAAAATTACCAAAGGACAAAAAAAAGGTAACAAAACATTTTTGAAATTTTTTTTTTTAATTAATCGGCACAGTCATCAGAAAATATGTAAAATTAAATTAAATACTATGCTTTCCAAAACAAATGTAACTAAAATAAAGTAATAATTATAATCATGCCGGCCACTAAATAAAAATGAACAGTTTAAACGGTTAAAATGACATTCAAATTTTGAAAACGGTAAGCAAATGTTACTTATAGCTTGAAAATGAAAGTTTTTATTTATTTTATCTTAAAATCCACTCCAATTTGATCCAATTTACATGGCCAAAGACACAAAGGATATAGCGCTTGTCAATAATCCTCATACAAAAAAATGTGCATGTGCATACAGACATATGCACAACACAAACACACAAGTACATGCACATAACAATCATCAAAGTCACAATTAGATTACTTATGATAAAATAACATAATATATAAAGGATAAACTGATGTTAAAAAATTTACACATTAGAAAAATGGCATAAGTCACTGTAAATCACACAAAAAAACACATATTTTTAATTTTTTTTTTAAATTTAATTTTTCTTCTTAGGCACTGACATCTGTCTACATTAAGTAGGTTCAGTGCATATTTCTGCTTTAATATTAAAGATGAAATTGCTAGAACTTAGCTACACAGAAGCATGTGGCACATTGATGTTAGAAAAGATAATTTTCACCATCGTTGGACGCAGAAATTAAGAGGTTGATCTCGAACAACACTGTAGATCTTCTGATAGAGTTATCCCTGCAAAACAGCCACCACACATGTATACATCTAAGTTTTTGCACTCAATTCAACTAACGCTCATAAATTCCACAAAAATATTTAGTTGTACCCGATCAGTCTGTACCAATTTTACTGTTAATTTTTTTACTGTGACATTTTTCCACACCAAATCTGTTGCCTGGTTGCTCAAAAAAACATTATTTGAAACAATTTTACAATTCATAGCAGGAAATCTCGCTATCAACGACACTGCCTTACGTGTATCACAGAAATAAAAATGACGGGTCTTATACCTCAAAATTTAAAACCTCCAATTCCAACTAGCGTTCTAAACATCTGAAATAAAACAAGAGGAAAAATTGGATTTGATGTGTACTATTGCAATAAATTGTTGCTTGTTAGTTGCTTTTGGATATTGGCACATACTTTTGTACGTTGAGTCCTTTCTGGTTCGCTAGACAGTTGTTTGTCGCAGGCCGGTCTAATGCACATTGACAACAGAGCCACCCAGCTGAGTGTGTGTGTGTATCATCTGTTTACAGTTTCAGTGTCCCGGGTACTGTTAGCTGTATATGTGTGAACCTTAAAATATTCACACTACATCACATAATATTGCTAGTGAACAGTATTAGTAGGTTAACATTTTGACTCTGCAAGTGACTTAGTATTTACGGAAATTTAGCTGTGATTTAAATATTAAATAAAACCACATTTTAAATAGATTTCACTTGTAAATAAAGTGTCCAAAACTAACAAACATATTATTTTACACAAAACATGTTTTTAAACAGAATTGCCAGATTATGAACATTTGCTAAAACAAATTTTAATAGTTTTCCAGTGCTCATTTTAGGAACTTTTATTATGACTATTTTATTCATATGTGCATCTGAATGATTTCAGAGCACATGTTTTGGCTCAGTTGTCATATCACATTTAGTTGGTGCTGAATATCCTGAGTACCAACCACTCAAAGTTTTCAGCAAAAATTCTAGCATTACACAGAACGCCACCCAGGAGCACACATCTAATAATGACTAACACGACATTCAGTAGGCCTCCTCATTAGCAGTGTCATAACAATAGTCAACAATACTAATAATATTATTCCAGTGAAACCAATGTTAACGCATATTCATACTTTTTTATTTCTAAATTAAAATTTTTATTCAAATTATAGTAAAATCAATTAAAGTTCCAATAAAATATATTATGTATGTACAATGCTGTTTTACTTTATTTAAACAGTATAGAGTGCCAACAAACAGGAGCTGTTGTATGCATCTAAGGCTTAGAACCAAAGAAGTGAGAAGGGTCACCTGTGTACACCTGATTCCCTAATCCCTCTTATGCACAAAGCATTAATTCGGCATTTAGTGTGACTTTAAAAAGTAACCCTATCACTTTCTTGGTAGAAAGCATGTAGCAAGGTACCAGTATACTGTATAACCATTGATTAGTTTTGCATCAAACTGGGGAGTAGATTTTGTGATAAAACTGTTTGAAAAAGCCAGTTTGGAAACAATATTTTCTTGTTCATGCCAAGGTACTTGCAAGTTTTTCCCTAACATGTGGTTTATTTTATTCATTTTATTTTCAATCTCACAAAACTACAAATTTGGTATACATTACGTAAATAAATCTCCTTGCTTTAACATATATTATGTGAACATGTTTGAATGGCTAACCCACTCTCCAGAAAGCATCAATAATTGGTGAAACTTGCATAATTTGACAATTATTTTTTATATAAATTTCATGTAGGTCCAATCAAAATAAAAATAATGGGTAAACATTCACAGGAGAAAATGACCTTTGATTTAGGGCAACTATTTGTATTAACATTATTCTGTGGGTTATTTACACACAGACCTTACACACACACAAACAGACACACACACAATGCAAACATGTAAACTATATGTTTATAACATTTTGTACACAATATTTATGTGCTTCCCTGGGGTTATTTGAATCTGATATAACAAGTCTTATGCTTTACATTGCGAAGGCAGTGTCTACGTACAGTTTCAACAACCAAAACCTCTTAGGGCCTTTTCACGCTAGGACACTTGCGACAGTCACAAACAACCCCATACCAAAAATTTATAGTAATTTTATGCGTTTTCATGCGGAGAACATTTACAAATGTACTATTTGAAACTAATATAGTGAAATAAAAAAGAGTACCAAAAGGATTAATCTGTTCTTCCATTTGATACCACTATTTCATATTGTGTAGTAAAATCAAACTCATCCACTCTTCTTTACTTTGCGATACCATATTTAAACATTTTGAATCATCCCGCCTCAAAAAGCTGATATTCCTGTCAATGCCCCATAGTGCCGTGCAGGAAGATGAATGTGATGAAATGTTTAAGGTTACTGACATTATAAATTCTTGTTTACAATGGCGGTATCAAGAAGAAATATTGTCCCGAACGACAGCACAACAAAATAGCCGAAGTTATTTATTTTGCATTATAAATTTTATATCCATTATTGAGACCATAATTCCTCATTTCTTCTGCTTTTGGGATAGTTAATTTTAAAACCAGCATACCTTGAGTCTTTCTCCCTTTAGACACCACCCTTCCTCTCTCACTACATGCCTCCTTCACATTAAGTCACTCTGCATCAATAGTCTAATTACTTATTTTCTGAAGCTATTTATAATACTGCCCTTTCCATCTATATACATCTGTACTCGTAACCTTCTTCCTCTGCCTAAATGTCTGTGATATTGTATTTACTTAGTCTTGATATAGGTAGAATAACGTACAGAAAATCCTTGTCATTTCTAGAAGCAATTTAAAAGAATTATTCCAGCTCAAACATGGCAGTTGACAAAATATGTTGGATCACCGCCACAGAGTTAGCCAAAGAAAAATGACAGGTTAGGCTACCACCAGACATACAAAGCCCACATTCTATTTAACCCTTCCCCTAACTATTTTATCAATTTCATAGATTTTAATTTATTTTGTAGTTTCAATGAGCCGCAAAACTGTAAATAATGGAGAAATATTTAGCGTTGGCGAATTACTTCTAACCACTACTGAAACATTTTTCAATAAGTATACTTCTAAAATAAACAGTGTGGCCAGTAGACTATACAAAGAAGAGTCATTTCTTAATATTTATCCTATTTTTATGAACAAACAATATTCGACTTATTCCATATCCTAGAGCAATTTGCTCAAACAGGATCCAACGGAATGTAAATTAAATAAACAAATAGTATTTCCCAATAACACAGGCTATACCTAGTACAATTTTTCAAACAAACATAACTATATGGTAATACTTTATTATGCTTACCTCTTTCAGACGTACCAAAGGTAGTATTGGTTAAAGGTTATAAACAACGAAAATCCTCATTCCTCAAACAGCAACGGACATTGAAAAATCGATGCGAAGCACTTTACAACAGCGTGATAATTGTTCAATATATTATATCGCCCATTTAAAGAGATAAAAAAATACGTACACCACTTTCAAAGCAAGATCATTTTGCGTTTTTAAATTCCGCAAAACTACCTATTAACTTAAAACATTTGCTATAGGTCACGCACATCACAAAATAATATACTTGAACAAACTTAAAAAACGAATTCGGAAACAAAAACCAAGAAAATAATACATGTCAATATATTCCCAATACCGAGAAATAATAACAACAATATTCGGCTGCCATATTGAACACACATAGCCAAGCCAACACTACAACTAAATAAAGAATGAATAATAATTCTGTGTATAAATACGATGATTACGCACTTTAATAACAATTACACATAATATTTGTAAATAATACAAACAGCAACTTAGTTTTAACGAATGCATTTAAATTTAAAGAAGTAAATCTTTTTTTTTATCACAGCCATAAAAATATTTGAACGTCTCATAGACGTCGCATGGACGTCGCAAAACACTATGTATCAAAACAGTTACTGTGTCAACGTCAGTGCGACGTTGGAGTGGGACCAAAATGGGATGCGACCTAAATGGGACATTGCGACGTCCATACGACATTGTCACGACCATGTGTGCTGTATGGGATAGGACAAGGAACTTTGGTTTGGACCACGCTGCCGTGTTACGGACGAACTGGAACGGAAAATGGATGAACGAAAGAAAACATTCGCAGTAACCAAAACATTGACGTGTTAGCATCCAAAAATACTTTTAAAAAATAATACATTATATCTGATTGTGATATTTCTGACTTATTTTTACTGTGGTAATTATTACTGAACTAAACTTTAGGTATCTTCAGAGTATCATACATCTCTGACTGACAAGTGTACCAAGAAACTCGTACGTTTAACAGTGCGTCAGTCGTTAAATAACTCGTGAACCAACTGTACGGACGTGTCGTCCGCTAACCATAATTATAGTAATAAACATATAGCATCGTAGATTGTGTTTGCAACGTCTGTATATTTTAGATATTTGTTAATAAAACTCTCTCATTAAGTGATGGGGTGGTAAATTTATGTGTACACGACAGATAACAATGATCTATTTCTTATGCAAGAACACAGTGCACGGCGGTCGGCAGCCAATGAACATGTTTGTTTATAATTTGCTTTGTTCATCCTAAAACTCAACTAAGAGTGAACGGAGAATAGTTATAAACAGTGTTACAAAACAATCATGACACATTATACAGCAATCCTAACACACTACACAGCAATCGTAACACACTACACAACAATCACAACACACTACACAACAACCCTTCCACACTACACAATAATCGCAACACACTATACAACAACCATAACACACTACACAACAATCATAACTGGTTAATATTACTACATCATCCTTTGTAACACTAAGCATAGATGAGAAGCTTCATCAGTATTGGGGTTGTAAATACTATACTATTATCTCTGAACAAATTTCGTAGAGTATTAAGTGTGTTTGACCACTACTTACTGTTATACATAAGTTATCATAACACATATACTCGCACTACACGAGAAGTCTCTTCTTTGATATAAAGATTTTAACTTAATAACTGTTACTGTTTTACATAATCCTTGAGATAGTTAGCCATTTTCTGGATCCTTTTTGGTCTGCCGTCTGGGACATACGGTTGACTCAAAGTACCGTTGTTTCGCTTGTATTCTGGCCCAAAACCTCTGAAACCATCTTTTAAATGATCACTGGATTTCTTACTGGTACTCTGAGCAGGCTGTTCTGAAACACTATTGTGCATTCACCAGACCAGTAGCACTACCGCCAATTCTCCATAGTTAGGTTTTTTGGCACTTCCGATTCTTGTTTCTTCATGACCATGGTACGTGTTCCTCCTTTTGAGCCTACTGTGTTCATCTCGAATCAACCACAATCTCGGGGTCCCACTCCCTGCGATGATTCTGGCAGGCCGCCAAACATATTTAAAAAATAAAAAAAATTATCATCTTTCTGAAAGGTAATGTGCCTGTATTTAGCAGTTTTGTCACAATGTAACATGTTTTGCCTATCTTTTTCTTTTCGTATTTTACAAAACTTTTGAACTACACAGGGCTGTAACAAAGTGTCATGTATGGGTAACTTCGTTCTGGTTCTTCTGCTGAAAATAAGTTAAGCTGGACTGTAGGGTGATCGGAACACTGGAGTGTTATGGAATTCCAGCAACATATCATCAATATCAGGCTGTTGTTCTTTAAAATTTTTTAGCATTTTTTTTTGCGAATTTCTACTGTGCATTCAGCCAACCCATTACTTCTGGGATAGTAGGGGCTTGACGTTTGGATAGTGAAGCCATTACTAGAACTAAACTGTTGCATGTGTGCTGAATCAAATGGCATGTTGTCTGCAATCAATTTGTTATGTATTCCATGCGTGGAAAAGGCAGTTTTCAGAGCTCGCACAATGCTGGGTGCATATTTGGAATGCAAGAGAAGCAATTTAATCCACTTTGAATAGTAATAGCACAAAACCAAATATGAATGTGAGACAAACTCCAGGATGTAGCATGCTACCTTATGAAATGGCAGTGTCTTGTGTTCCTGTAAAAGCATAGGTTCCTTGGGATTTTTCGAGCTGAATTTTTCACAGAGGCTGCATCCTGCTACAAAATTTTCTATATCTGTGTCCATACCACGCCAATAAAATAAGGTTTTGGCCATGGCTTTGGTTTTCAACACCCCAAAGTGTGACTGGTGGAGGTTACCAAGCACAAGTATTTTTAAAGATGCTGGAACCATTATTCTCTCACCCAAAGACACAAACCCATCATCAACTACAAAGTTGTGTCTGAGATTGAAATTGAATATTGCTATTTCAGGTACCTTAGTTTTGGAGTTTGGCCAGGCATTATAAAACAGTGTGGACAAGGTGCTGATTAATCCATCAGTCTTGGTTTCCTCTTGAAACAGAACTTTTTATTTTATCATTTGACATGTTGACTGTGTGCACAAAACACCCTAGGGACGTATCTACATCATCAATTGCAGCTTTGGAGCATGCCCTACTAAAAGCATCAGCTATATGCATTTTCGAGCCAGGCACATACACTAGCTTGACATTATACAGGCCCAGTTTAAGCTTTATGCTTTGCAACCTCTTTGATGGTATTTTATGGATATCTTTCTGCATAATTGACACCAAATGTTTGTGATCTGTGTTTATTACTACCTCATGTCCATAAATGTTCTGATAGAATTACTTACATGCAAAAAGGACAGCAAGAAACTCCTTGTCAATCTGCCCATAGCTAATTTCAGTACACGAAAGACATTTGGATGCATAACAGATTCGCCTGTCATCCTGTAAGATGACACAGCCGATACCTTCCTTGCTGCTATCTGTTGGAATAACAATGGATTTTGTATCATCAAATGTTTGCAAGAAGGACTCAGAGGTTAGTATTTCCTTTAGCTTTTCAAGACATGCACCATGTACATTGGGGATCCATATGAACTCGCTTTCTTTTCGCAATAGACTTCTAGGTTGGCCTGTGACTCCAGTGAAATGGGGAGTATAATCTCTCAGATAATTGACCAAGTCTAGAAACCTCTGGAGATCTGATTTCTGCTTTGGAACTTCATAATCAATAACTGCTGAGATTTTTTCACTGTCAAGGAAAACACCACCGCTAGTGATCGTGTGGCCCACATGTTTGACTTGTTTGACTTTGTGTTAAAATTTCACAACGGCTACTACTGTTGTTAAGATATCATTATAACTAGGTCCTGGCTCCGCGACTGCACAATGTATTAAGACATGGTAGGTAATCCAACATGGTTTTTAGTCCCTTCCTTTATTCTGCCCTTATTATGTATCTAATGACTACCCTCACCAGGCATACCAACCACTACATTCTACATTGCTACACTGATGATACTTTTAATTGAAGGTACGCAAATTCGTTTTGAAAAAGTTAATGTATGAATAGGTTTTATTTATTTTATACAATGATCGATTCAATTTTATTTGTGTGTTTTGTAGTTGCTGCAAGACCCTCGAAACTTTCAACGGGAATATTGTACATTTTGAAAACAGACACAAAATTTACATATTTCTTTCTTTTGTTGATGAAGTGTGGTGTAAAATGCATCTTTTCTTTGTAATTCTATCCAATTCTGCTACAGTGTATGACCCAAGACTAAAAAAAGTGTTTAACAGTTGTTTTAATTTTCAGCGATTTAGAATTGATACCTTGCACTTAATCTACAATTTTCTTTTCTACATAATTTGCATCATTACACTGTAAACATTTTCTGCTCTTTATGTAAAACACTTCACTTTAAATAATCAGATTAATCAAGTCGTAGTTAGGATTTCAGGCAACATACTCAATTGTATGCCATATTTAAATACTTAAGTTAATAATTTCACAACTGGAGCACAAACATAGAAGGGGAGGGTACATTGCGCCCCCCTTATTAATTCATGAAACAGGGGCAATCTTTAAACAATCTACATATCAGAATACAATAATTTTGCATTATGTCTATTTAAGTACAACGCAATACATAATTTAAGGTCATTTTATAAAAGCCAAACTTTATTATCCAAGATGGTGGTTCATTGGAAACTCGTTCATGTGTCTTTTAAAACATCTTTGACTCCCCAAAACTCTAAAAATAAGAAAAATACAAGACAGGTTACAAAAAATGCCTAAAATTTTACTGTGATTTATTTGAAAACACACAAGCCAGGAAAATAAACAAGAGACTCTACTTTAAATTCTCTGTGTTTTAAATTCAAATGTTGAAAATTGATATAATTTACAAATGTCCCCAATTACTAACTTATTAAATCCTGTATTACTGTCCCAAACACTTGACAAACCAAGATTAAACTAAGCACATAACCTGTAGTTAAATTTTTTAACTATAAAAAGAAAAAAATATATATTATTTTAGAATAGGTAGGGGTCAAGTGCCAGCACACTCCACATAATAGATATTGCTATTTCACCCTTACTTCAAAGTATGACTATATATTGTTACGATGGAAGTCGCCGCCGAAAGTAATGCCTGGCGACTCCCACCATGAATTTTATGATGGAGATTGGGTCATAGTAAAATAAAGTCAAAATAATACATAATTAAACAGATGTGGAGGCACCCAGTGTCGTTAAGTTGAAAGTTATGTTACACCTTGTTTCGTAACTAAAGTGTTGACTGTAAAATGAGATGTAAACTAGGGGATGAAAGTAATATCTGAATTATTATGCTATGCAAGCCTACGAGATGGAATGCAAATAAACATCACAAGTAAATAAAACCAGCATTTGATTGAAACATAATGATAAGCAATAAAGATAAATTAAACTCTGTAATTATTAAAACAGCACTGAGGGGGGAATAAACACAAACTGTATACAGCTCCTTAAGTAAAATAAAAACAAACAAACACTTTAAAGACAGGATTTCCACCTTGTAGCCTAGCTACATAAAGTATAGTATGGTAGAGCACAACAAACTAACTAGTACAAAATAATAATTTCCGCTTGGCAAACTATCTATTGCGAGGGGTACTGAAGATCTAACATAGACAAACGTCCCAATATGGGTCATGTCTCCTGTCTTGCATCTCACATGTGCTTGTCACCCATAACCTTCTATTATTAAAGTAATAAAAACAAGACACATGTTCTGCAATAAGGGGCTATCAATTAATGTTAAGGGGATTACAGATCTAATACTTGAAATAAAAGAATGAATTCAAATAATTGGAGTTTATTACAAAATATTAAAATAAATTGTTACAAAAATAAATATTACATTAATGAAAATAAAATTGTACAGTCGGGAAAAGGATTTTAAAATATGAATCTACAAATGGATGTTATTATGATGTGATGAACTATGACCAGGTATTACATTAAGAAATGATACTGCACAGTAAAGTGGTTTCTGGCATTACAAAACAATCCCAAGGTCATTATATTGCTCTTAAACATTTAATAAATGGTGATTGTACTGGCCAACAACAAATACACGCGTAAGGAAATCCACGACTAGTCAACAAATACAAAACTCGAAAGCTACAAGGGGAATTAATAAAACTTAATAATAAAATAATAACAAGAAAGAATACTTATCATTTTGATGTTCCTGTCCAGCAAAGTCTCATCCATCTCAGGGCTACGAAGTCTTCTTATCCCATAGTAAATTTAAATAGTAAACGACTACCCGAATTTAAAAATAATAGAAATAAAAAAACTAACTAAACTTAACTTTAACTCCTGCCATCTGGCAGCTCGAGCCCTTAGGCAGTCGCCTCGCCCATCAGGGCATCGCCATATTTGCCTAAGTCCACAAAAGTCTGACAACGACTAGCCGAAAAAGTCCTAAGAAAAAGTCTTCAAAAAGCTCGCCACGAAAAAAGTTCCATGAAAGTCTTCCAAAACATGGCCGGCAGGTATTTATAACCACTGGGTGCGCCGTTGAGAACCTTTCATGATTTACCTTCCTGGAATGGTCAGCAGTGACCATTCCAGATTGGCGCAACATCTACCCTCTCTGTCCCACAGGGCATTCACTCGTCAGCGACGTTTGACTTCACGGGCGGGGGGACTGTTCAAGAGCGAAACGACAGAAATGTGCTGCAGTGCATTTCTTGCCCGTGCGGTTGCCCTACTAATAGCTGGTAATGTGGGAAAGGGGAGCGGAGGAGTGTTGACAGAGGTGTCCAGTGCCCCCGAAAGGCCGCCGCATGCCGAAAGTGCCAGAATAACCCACAGTGTACGACCGCCCGGCGACAACAAAACATCCATCACACACCCCCTTCCTGCCTACAACCTAACACAAGGCAATCGGCCTGCACACACTACCAGGACACTGCCCGCAAAGGAATCTATAAGCACTGCAGTGGCAACAAATTCTGCAGGCGACCAGGAACAGTGAACTAAAAAAAAAACTCATGAGAGACTGTCAGAGAACACTCTAGATTTCCATGATCCTAAATGTAAAGCAATGACTTCCCAAAACTGAATAGTCTTTGAAATTACAAACCAAAATAACTTTACCACCTATTTCGAAAATGGATGAGAAGAAAAAACAAAAATAATAAATACCCGAAAATTAGCATCGTGACACTACCTACCGCTCACGAAAGCTTGCGACCTTGCAAGTCACCCTCGACCTATCTTCGTATAAATAAAATAAATTAACAATTCCATTAATACATTTTAACAAATGAGCTAACACCAGGGGGAACTCAAACACTTTTGCCCCACTCGAATGATACGACTGTTGGCCATTACACATGCATTAACAAATGTTTTTCTATTTTATGTACAATGTGGTGTGGTGTACAAAATTATAAATTTCATAAATATCTCTTTGAAGTGGTGCACTTGATGACAGAAGAAGTCGATGAGATGTGACTCCTCGACTGCTCAATCTAGAATTCTTGACAAACATGGGTGGTTTCAGGGCAGCAGCTGCCATCTCCAGACTCTCCCTCATCAAGACGCAATGGTACAAAGGTCACCACACTCCATTTTATTTTGCTGAAACAAAATCATGCCATGAATCAACAAAAACTTTTTCCCAAAACAGCCGTTACACAGTTAACACTGCAGGTAGTGGTTACTACTGGGGCATCTCAATTCATATTCTCAAAATAAATTAAACACAAAGCAAAACAAAATGATCTTACACATTCTCACTTAACCCATAATTACTAGACACGAAATTAAACACAAATACAAATCATTCATCAAACATTTAAAATGTCATGCAAAACTATCAAAGAAATAATGAAATATTTTTTTAGGTAGTGTATGTTGTTCTAAGTGAGTGAATGTGTCTGATGGCTTGGTGTTTTGGTGAGATTTTAGAGTTGCTGACCGGACCCTGGTGGTCAAAATGTTTTGGTGTATTCTGTGTCTTCACCAACTTGTTTTTGTGTAGTTATTTTTTTTTGTTTGGCCTGTGTGAATGTGGCTCTGATAGACCTAAGAAAATTAATAACCTCAACGACATTAACTATTTTCCAGAAACTGCCTCCAATCAAATTAACCTTAGACCACTTTAAAACAACACTGGCAACAACACCTCTTGACAACAATTTAGTAACTTCAACAAGTAACATAACATCACCTCAACACACAGACAAATTACATTAAAATTCTTATATACAAGAAAACACTGAAACAAATAAATAAAATCTGCAATAAAAAACTACAGTAAATACCTAACAGAGTTTCAGGCAAAACATAAACATTTCCGCAACCTAACCTTACTTTACTTACTGTACACTCGTCCACCACGACAAAAACACAATCACTTACTTGCTTCTTCTGGAGGTGCCTTAACCTGTCTCCAAGAGCACTTCTCTGGTGAGAGTCCATTGGCCTGGAGACTATAGAACACCATTCTCACTCCTGATGCAGACGTCCCACATCCATCCTTCTTCTAGGTTAATTACTACACTTCTCTTCAGACCAATCCACAAGTTGGAAAATGTTTCCCCTTCCATGGCAGGTGAACACCGTCCAACACTCATTCCACAATAAAATGCTGTCCATGGCAGTCCTAAAAATTTAATAAAATAAAATAAAAAGCACTGCTTCCTCTTGAATTTCACTGGAAGTCCATGTGCACAATAATCACTCACTTTACTTACTTCTATTTTTTTGGACATGCAACTAATTTAAAAAAATAATTTACTTTACTATTCTACTGTCTGAACTCTTCCTACCTTAAATTACTTAAATGAGAACTAATTTTCTTAACTTAAACCTACATGAACTTTATTAACTTAATAATTATACATTCCTACCACAACAAATTACCTAGAATAACACAGATACAATCAGTAGGCCCTATGCCTTCATTACTTCACAAAAACAACAACAAAAACCATAAACAACGAAGACCAACAAACTTTAACTCTCCACAACACCGAAACTTGGACCTTGCCATGGAAACAACACTGCTGCACTCCATTTCCTTAGACTTCAATTCCCACATCACTCAAACTTCTGTAAACACCGTTGAAACCAAAACTCGTCCTTGTAAACACAATTAACATTATATTATCATACTTAGCTTCTGCTACAACGCTGTCTGTTGTGCCCCTCTAGAATGCAACAGCTAACCCAATAAACACCAATAAACAACATCTTCCACAACAAAATGCTTCAAAACACTGACATCATCGCCACAAAAACACATAACTTTCCTCACGAAACAAAAAAACACAACGCTGAAAACCAGGAAATCTACTATCACACAATAAATTAAAATGAACTACTAACACTTACCATTAACTTACAACTATTTACATTTAAAACTTACGTATAAAGATATTACTTACGAACTAACCTTCCTCCTATTAACAAAATACATAAACTCGTAAATTAAGTAAACAAAAACACGCACACTCACGACATCTACAGATAAAAAATAAAACGAAGCAACATTCCTATTGACCCAGATCCAGCAACGTCTTAATAGAACCACTGGTGCACTCTGTCGACACAAACATCAAGCATTACGTCTTAACTCTTTGCCAAACGCTCTTTGCGATACACTCGCGTCTCGTTCACAAACACAAAGATACTTTACGTCACCGGGAATCCAAATAAAATTACGTGACCTTGAAATAAACAAAACTTATTTCTCCAGAACTAAACTAAGCACAGCGCAGTACAAGATGAAGACAAACAAGTCTATGCCCAAGTTTCAAACAAAATGTTACGATGGAAGTCGCCACCGAAAGTATTGCCCGGCGACTCCCACCGTAAATGTTACGATGGAAGTCGCCGTCGAAGTAATGTCCGGCAACTCCCACCATAAATGTTACGATGGAGATTGGGTCATAGTAAATAAAGTTAAAATAATACATAATTAAACAGATGTGGAGGCACCCAGTGTCGTTGAGTTGAATGTTATGTTACACCTTGTTTTGTAGCTAAAGTATTGACTGTAAAATGAGATGTAAACTGGGGAATGAAAGTATATCTGAATAATTAATCTATGCAAGTCTATGATGTGGAAAGCAAATAAACATCACAAGTAAATAGAACAT
This sequence comes from Medauroidea extradentata, assembly GCA_003012365.1. NCBI lineage: Eukaryota > Metazoa > Arthropoda > Insecta > Phasmatodea > Phasmatidae > Medauroidea > Medauroidea extradentata. Next base: position 28,476 of record PNEQ01047667.1, read on the forward strand.
GCATTTGATTGAACCATAACGATAAGCAATAAAGGTAAATTAAACTCTGTAATTATTAAAACAACACTGGGGGAATAAACACAAACTGTAGCCTATATAGCTCCTTAAGTACAATAAAACAAACAAACACTTTAAAGACAGGATTTCCAACTTGTAGCCTAGGTACATAAAGTATTATATGGTAGAGCACAACAAACTAACTAATACAAAATAATAATTTCCGCTTGGCATACTATCTATTGCGAGGGGTACTGAAGATCGAACATAGACAAACATCCCAATATGGATCGTGTCTCCTATCTTGCATCGTGCTGGTGCTTGTCACTCATAACCTTCTATTAATAAAGTAATTAAATCAAGTCACATGTTCTGTAATAAGGGGCTATCAATTAATGTTAAGGGGATTACAGATCTAATTCTTGAAATAAAAGAATGAATTCAAATAATTGGAGTTTATTACAAAATATTAAAATAAATTGTTACAAAAATAAATATTACATTAATGAAAATAAAATTGTACAGTTGGGAAAAAGATTTTAAAATATGAATCTACAAATGGACGTTATTATGAAGTGATGAACTGTGACCAGTTATTACATTAAGAAATGATACTGCACAGTAAAGTGGTTTCTGGCATTACAAACAATCCCGAGGTCATTACATTACTCTTAAACATTTAATAAAACGATTGTACTGGCCAACAACAAATACACGCGTAAGGAAATCCACGACTAGTCAACAAATACCAAACTCGAAAGCTAAAAGGGGAATTAATATTACTTAATAATAAAATAATAACAAGAAAGAATACTTATCATTTTGATGTTCCTGTCCAGCAAAGTCTCATCCATCTCAGGGCTACGAAGTTTTCTTATCCCATAGTAATTTTAAATAGTAAACGACTACCCGAATTTAAAAATAATAGAAATAAAAAACTAACTAAACTTATCTTTAATTCCTACCATCTGGCAGCCCGAGCCCTTGAGCCGTCGCCTCGCCCATCGAGGCATTGCCTTGTTCGCCTAAGTCCGCAAAAGTCTGACAACGTCCAGCCGAAAAAGTCCTAAGAAAAAATCTTCAAACAGCACGCCAAGAAAAAAGTTCCACGAAAGTCTTCCAAAACATGGCCGGCAGGTATTTATAACCACTGGGTGCGCCGTTGAGAACCTTTCACGATTTACCTTCCTGGAATGGTCAGCAGTGACCATTCCAGATTGGCCCAACATCTACCCTCTCTGTCCCACAGGGCATTCATTCGTCAGCGACGTTTGACGTCACGGCGGGGGACTGTCCGAGAGCGGAACGACAGAAATGTGCTGCAGTATACTTCTTGCCTAAGCGTCTGCCCAACTAACAGCTCGTAAAATTATGACAGGGGAGCAGGGGAGTGTTGACAGAGGTGTGCAGTGCCTCCGGAAGGCCACCGCACACCGAAAGTGCCAGAAGGACCCACAGCGTACGACCGTCTGGCGAAACCAAAACATCCATCACCACAACCCCCTCCTGCCTACAACTTAACACAAGGCCATCGGCCTGCACACACTACCGGGACACTGACCGCAAAGGAATCTACAAGCACTGCAGTGGCATCAAACTGTACAGGCTACCAGGAACAGTGAACTAAAAAAAAACTCATGAGAGACTGTCAGAGAACGCTCTAGATTTCCATGATCCTAATGTACAGCAATGACTCCCCAAAAACTGAATACTCTATAAAATTACAAACCAAAATAACTTTACCACCTATTTCGAGTATGGATGAGAAGAAAAAAACAATGAATAAATAAATACCTGAAAATTAGCATCATGACAATATTATACATATTTTTGTAGGTAAAGAATTACTATATTAAAATCCCATTTTTAAAATTTTCATGTATTTTTGTTTTGTTTTCATATCTGAATTTAATTGAATATTCTACAATTTTATTGTTAATTATTGACCTCTTTTTTCTAACTTATTGTTGTTGAAAAGTTAATTTAAAAATACCAATAGTCTGCTTTGTATCAGGGAGAATTTTGTGATGATAAAGGTCAAGAACAAGCATTTTACAATGTAGATGCTATTAAAATGGCTTCAATCAGAAGTAGCCCATCATTTGATGGATAGTTTGAAGTTACATTAATTAATTTAACTCATTCAAAAATATTTATCTAGTTTTGCTGCGAAGCTATATTGCATACTGAAGTATGGTGATTCCTTATTATCATAAAATTTTATGCTGCAAAATAACATTTATATGAAAGTCTTTCATGCATGTTAGTATTAAATGTTGCAAGAATAATGCATTATTCATGTTAATTTGCATTCATGTGATCTAATCGCATACTTTAATGACATGTATCTGTTAAATAATGGGAAACCCAGATGAGGAATACAGTATTCGTTATTTACCACTTGTCCAAATCACATGATTTCACAATACCAAGTTGACGGTCTGTGGTGTGAGAGGTCTGGGGTTTGAATCCCGGTTCAGGCATGGATGTTGTGTTGTCCCTTCACCTCACTTCACGCTCATCGGCTCTTGAGGCGGCCACCTGGTGAAGTGTATGCTCGTGTGTGTGAGGTGAAAATCGATGAGGTGCTACGAGCGACATCGGCCGGCACGTGTATTGTGATATCGCCTCTATGGCCAAAGTCGTAAATACACAGACAGTGTTCCCACTGTAACGTTTTTACTGTGGTACTTTAAGTGGTGACACTATAATTTTATTGAACGTGTCACTGTAGCAAAGTCCAATGTATTTGTATACTTCAATTTCGTACAAATACGTTACATATATTTTGAGAAATAACAGCGTGAAAAAGCCGATTTTATCCAACTTTGAGGGCTTTAAAATTATGCTTCAAATGTGTGTGGTGTCTTGAAAGTCACATTCGTAAGTAGTCTTAAGTGTGTTTTCTTTTTGTAGATAACCATTGTGGACGCACATTTACTGGTTTCTGAGAAAAACGTAACTCCGAACATGCTGCACGCAGTTCGAGCGCCAGCCAGGCGGCCACCTGAAGACCTCGTTGTTAACGGGCCATAAAAGTGTATCATCTCACACTACCAAAGTTGAATCTCATAAGGTTCTTTCCACACAGGAGCTCATCCCACATGCCATATGATAGTGTTGCCAACCTAACTTCAAGTACACTACTTCCCTCCCTTCTCAGATAGTTTCCTTAATAGTTAAGAATGAATGTACTATGCTTCAAAAATAATAATGTAAAAAATCACATCACTTCAGCACATAGCCTCACTATTTCAGTGATTGTTGCTTCTCTTGCTAGGAACACAATTCCTTTTGTGAAAATATTGAGTCAAGACAAGAAACACATCATATTCCTTTTTTACTACTACTTACCTTAGTATCTGAAGGCGATGGAGAAAAGCACTACCTCACTTTAGTTATAAAAAGCAATTATTTTTTCATAATAAATTACAGTGTGTGTTATTTATGTAGTCAAATAAAAACTATTTCGTGTTGTCTATTATAATCACAAAAAATATTAAAATAGTTTAAGAAATATTTAACTATAGAATAGATTATTTCTGGAAGAGCTTATTTGCATTTTTTTACAAAATGAGATCTGTTCATTGGTGTTCATGTGAAAGGTACATGTGTTATTCAGTAGCAGCAAAAACAGTTGGAAATAGTTACAGGTAGGTAGATAACCTATGTTTGCTAACAACTCACAGCAATACTATCTTTATTGTTATGTGAACAATGTACAATAGGTATTAGAATACTTCAATGACTCAGATAAGACTCTATAGGCCGTATGCAGAGATGCTCCTTTACTTATTCTTTAAGGTTTCCTTCACGAAGGAAGGCACGGCTCCTTTTCTTGAAGTATGGTGCAAAGGCGCTAAAAGGCTTCCTTGTTCCTTTTCTTGCGGAAGGAAAGGCTTGGCTCTTCCTTATTGCGAGGAAATCCGAACGGCATCGAGGATATCCGAACGTCAGTGACGTCATCGATAATGTGATATTAAACAGCCAATAGGAAGTAACTGTGTTCTGTAATCTGTGGTGGTTGTGGTATATTGTTTTGAAATTGAGAAAAATGGCTTCTGTTACGAAAATGAGGGTTTTTCTCATGACGAACGGAGCATTTTGTTTGGGCTTGTCCGTTCTCGGGCTAGTGTTATTGAGAATAAAAAACAGATCTCAATAACCTAGCAGCAAAAAAGGAGGCATGGGCCCAAATATAAATTGAGTTCAATTCTCATCCTGACGTTACCAAGGTACGGGAGTTCAATTTAGTTGATTTGTTCTGTACGATCATCTGTCATGTTATGTTAATTTAAACAATAATAGAGGATGGCAAAAGTACAGTGCTTGTATGTACATGTGTTAAAAATATGTTTCATTCTTTGTTATTACAATTACACAAGCGTAAACATTTACACGTGTGAATTTTGTACGGTTTCATGATTACCAATATTTAAAGTGTTACTACTAATAATAATATTAATTTCACTTGCAGTTGGGCAACCGCTTAGTTGCAAAGCTTTAACCTCTTTCTCGATCACCTACCACACCTCTCCCGAACTTAACCAAATCTCTCAGCGACCTCCTTGTTACGCCTATGCCATTTTGTTGTGCTCCTAACCATCTGAATCTTGCCACTATTATTTCCTCTTCCTCAATACTCTGTGTTTGTTAGTACTCTTAACTTACCACATTCTCCCTTTTGTTATTAAACATATTTCCACTGTTTTCATTACGTTATGTGTGTTCCAACATAGTTCCTTCAACACCACTGCAGTTCGAAAGTTCATTTCACTCTCACTAGCTTTCCCTTGCTTTCTACATTTATCCTTCATCCACCTTGCTGTGTGTCTTTGTACCATCTCCAGCTCCTTCACCTCCAAGTTTCATATGTGGGTCCCACTCTGCTGCTATATTGTATAACATTGGCTCAACCATTGTATTATAGGCCTGTATCTTCACTCCACTCGTACCTTTAATACCCTTCCTAGAGTCCTCCCAGTAGACAACACCATCTGCTTTCTCCACCGTAAGTCATGCTACAACATTATCTCTTAGTAGGCCTACTTGAATTATTATGCTTCCTATATTGTCTGCCCTTCACATCTGTTTACATACTTGTAAAATTCTTCTTTGTCAGGATAAAATTTCCCTGACTTTTCCAGGTTTTCCCTGACTTCAGTTTTTTTCATGTTTTTTAGACCTGTATCAACCCTGCTTTTAATGAGTTTACATACACACACAGATATACACACCATACTTGGCAGTCATTCGTTCATTCATATGTATGAGCGGCCTACCATGTATAGTTTGTAAGTTGTGATACTATTAATAAAGCTATGATGTATGGACCTTTGTAAGTTGTGATACAGTTAATAAAGCTGTGATGTATGTGCCCATTAAGAATAATGTCTGTGCATTGTCTTAAAAGTTATAGAAAACATAGACAAGTTTAAAAGTAAACACATAGCCAAGTTTCATTATTGGCATGTTTGACCCATGTTTTTGCACCTGGAAATTTTTCAGAACAATGTAATTCTGCACGTGATTTTCTTATCTCAGATTAACCTCACGAGTGATATAAACCTTGTGAAGGGTAGCACAAAAACAAAATTTCATTGTTTAAATCAAACTTAATAATGAAATAACACATTTTATGTACTTAATTTTTTTATTTCAGTAATTATTGGTTTAATATATAACAATACAATTTATGATATGAACATTTGAAATGTTCTTTACTTAAATAGTTATTACTTAATATTAAGCTTAGCAATATAATTATTCTGAATGATAATGAAATGAACTAGGCACAGAAAACAGCATGCACACAGAGAATAGAATATGTAGTATACAAAACTCACAACAAATGCGATTCAGTGAGTTCCTTAAAAATTGTCGTAATATGTGATCATTGATGCTGATTTACGTACAATATTGTCTATGTATGTACACGTTAGTTAGGTACCACTGGCCTCTAAAGTTTTGTAATTATGTAACAATTGTTTTCAAGTACCTAACATCTTTTGTGTTAAAATTTGCAGCGTACTGCTTCTCAGCTGAAGAAATGCTGGGATAATGAGAAGACAAAGCAGAAAAAGGCCCTTTCCCTTGCCACTAGGCAACGAAAGGCAACTGAGGAGGACCTCCTGTGAAAGATTCTATCATTGATCTAGAGCTAGAAATAGCTTTGGGTGGTGTGCTGCATTCTGTTGAAGATGTGGTAGACTGTGACATGATGGTTTATACAGAAGATGGCACTTGTGTAGAAACTATTATGCCAGAGGCTAGCGATCTCAATGTGTCAGTAGCAGGTGCACCAGAAGAAGCCTGTGAGAGTGTTCTGCGACCTGGTCCACGTGCTAGGCCAAGGTCTAAACATACATCAATAGATTTGAGTTGGATTGCAGGGTAGCTAACCTCGAGAAATCAGACAAGCGTGCATGGAAAGTCCTAGCAATGCAACAGCGGAGCACAGGCTCCGAATGAGGGCATTTAAGGCAATGACTGAGGCTGAAGAACAGCGCCTTGCCAATGAACAAGCATAGGCAGCTCGGGCAGTGCTACATGATGAACAGGCAGAGCAGCGCAGGGCAGAGCTTCATGCATAGCAGATGAGGCATGCTGAGGAACTGCACAAGCTGCGAATGAAGAAACTCACTTAAGCTAGTAATGTTGAATTGTAAAAATAACTGATGAAGTTGTTCTTGTAATTCAGCATTATTTGCTTACATATGACATGGTATACATGTGTCTCCTGGGGAACACTCCATGTAAAAAAAAGTGTAATGCATTGCGTGCTGTACCTCCAGAAATTAACTGCTTGCAGTAGATCTCTAAGGTGATGTGGAAACTGGTACAAAACGGATAATCATTATCAGGTAAATGTATTTTTAAAAAAATTGAATGCATACATTATTACTAGCTGTGATATTAAACATACACCTATTATGTTTACTTTTATAGTGTATCACTTGTGACAGTACTTGCAAAGTAAGAATATTATAACAGAACTTAAGAATGAATATGGTATAGACATAAAACTTAATATTCAAGTCAAATGTCTTTGATTAAGGTGACCTAACCAAACATTACCTAACGTAACAAAAGTAGAAAACTGAATAGTAAAATAACTCACAATTTGAGGTTAATTTTTCAACCAATATTGTTGATTGACATTACATCGCACCTGTACGATTAAATGCCCCAAAACATGTATGTTTAAAAATACTGACGTTACTGTAATCAGGGGTTACTTGAGCCAGGGGGGTAACTTGAGCCAATTTGCAAGGAAAAATTCAAATGTTGATATTGGCACTACTGTTTACAGTTTGGATGTATGTAAGCATACTTTTAAGGCCAGAACTTTGTGAAGAATGTGTTGATACTGTGTAACTATTACTGGAAAATTCAGGTAAGTTCATAGAATGTGTCTTTTTTTATGTAAATTTTGGTTAAGTTTTTACATTTTATAACTTTAACAGTATCACAAGTAAAATTCAACAAAATTCATTGATCCCCAAAGTTTACCTAACCTCAATCAAGCAGTTTCCTGCCATTTCACTTGATAGATCATGTTTACATTCTGTGATTTGTTTATGTTGCTGTATGATCAGCTGTGTCAATATTGGGGCATCATGAGCCACTGGCCCAAGTTACCCCACACTGCAAATAAATACAATGTGAGAGGAGAAAAATACAAATTTGCTTATTTTCTCTATTTTTAGGGTACAGAATGGTGCGCAGTTATAAAAGATGTCCTGGTGCTCGAAAATACCAAGATTATTCCAGAGATTCCATGGAAAAAGCTGTGGAAGCTGTGAAACGTGGTGTTTCTCGTAGGAAGGCTGCAATCGAGTTTGGAAGTCCAAGAGCTACCCTCAATAGAGCTGTGAGTGGAACTATTAGGAATAAACCAGGTAGGCCACACGTTTTAGCACTTGACGAGCAACTAAAATTAGCCGAATGTCTGTGCATGGCTGGAGAATGGGGGTTCCCGTTAACCATCTTTGACATTAGACTGATTGTCAAGGGCTTTCTTGACAGAAGTGGAAGGACCGAACCACGGTTCAAAAACAACCTTCCTGGGACAGAGTTTGTTCTGTCATTTGTTCAGAGACATAAACAAATTCTTTCTAGTAAGTTGTGTCAAAATGTTAAGAGAAGCAGAGCAGCCATAAGTGGAGAAATTGTAAACAGTTACTTTGATGAACTTGAAGTGACAATTAGAGATGTTGATCCGGCCATGATTCTAAATTATGACGAAACTAATATGACCGATGATCCTGGCCGAAAGAAAGTTGTGGTGAGGCGAGGTACTCGACATCCAGAAAGGATAATTGACTTTTCTAAGTCCAGCACATCTGTGATGTTCGCAGGAACAGCTGATGGAACGCTCCTTCCACCTTATGTCACATACAAGGCAGGAAATCTGTATGATTCCTGGACAGAGAATGGACTCAGAGGGACCATATACAACAGATCTAAAAGTTGGTGGTTTACTTTAGAGATCTTTGAAGACTGGTTCAGGAAAGTAGCCTTGCCCTATATCAAAAAATTTGATGAAAATGTAGCAAAAGTAATTATAGGCGACAATCTTTCCAGCCATATCTCACCATGGATCATCGAAGAGTGTAAAAAGTATAACATCAAATTTGTGCTGCTTCCCCCAAATAGCACACACTATACACAACCTCTAGATGTTTCTTTTTTTCGCCCCCTCAAAATAAAATGGCGCCAGGTTCTAGATGATTGGAAACAGAAAAATTGTGGTGGTGTACCCAAATACAGATTTCCTCGTCTTTTGAAAAAATGTATTGAGGAATTGAGTGAAAATATTGAGATAAACTTGAAAAGTGGGTTTCGAGCAACTGGGATCGTACCCTTGGACCGGCATACCGTATTGAAGAGGCTTCCTCCTAAACAAGATAGGTCTACCTATAATAGCGACAAAGATGCTGACGTCAGTAGCACTGCTGACAACTGGGTTCGAACTTTTGAAACCTATCTTGAGGGAAGTAGAAAAAAAGAGACAGAGCCTACTAGAAAACAGAAGAGAAGAAAATTAAATGTTCCAGCTGGTAGAGGAATTGAAAATGTTGATACAGAAGAAGGTGCTACCGGTATGACCAGAAGTGAACCCGAACCGTCTACCTCCTCAAGAACCAAGAATATAGAGTCTAGTGATGATGATGGTGAGTTTTCCCTGCATGACTCAGATTCGGAACCTAATTTAAGCGATTCATCCATGGGTACTGAAACTGACCTTACTGGTACCAAACGTGGTCTTTCCAGACAAAATTCCTAAAGTGCCAACAAAGTGTGCAGTGCAAATGGAGGAGCTTCATATTGGTGACTATGTCGTTGCAGGGGCGTCATTTGGGGTTACAGGGGGGGGGGGCAAATGCCCCCCCTGGATATGGAATTTTATGTGTATTAATATAGTTTTTGTATTTTTAAATGTAAATAATGCTAACTTAAGGACATAAAACTGAAGTTTTATTATTAAAGTATCTAATTTATACATGCTTAATTAATAAAAAAGATGCAACGAGGTCACTGTCGTCAGAAAACAAAATCTTGCCCCCCCCCCTGGAAAAACCTGAAATGACGCCCCTGTGTCGTTGTTGAACTTGTCTTTAATAAAAACACCAAAAAAGAGGAGAAGAAACGTTTCTATGCGATTTTGCTCTGCAAGCTGCCCAATGAAAAAAGAGTAAAACTGAAGTTTTTTCGACAAAATTCTAAATTACAAAATGACTATGTGTTCCCTATTGTTGATGATGTTATGGCAGTTGACCTTCCAAATATTATTACGGTTGTATGTACAACCAGTAAAAGTTCGTAGGGGTCACTATACATTTCCTTTTAAAATATGACAATGTTTTCATGGGTGACCTTCTGCATTTTGTTGTTTGTAATTAAACATCTATTTGTATCTAAACATCTCTGTAATAGGCACAACTTTTGGATTAACCTAATCCTTACTTGTGCATATTTAGTAGTGCTTAATCAAGCATTTCCATTTCAGAATTTTGTTGTTTGGTTATAATGTAAATAGGCCCATTGTATGTTAGATATTACAATTTTGGATTTTTGTCAGTATTCAAGATATTGATATTACATAATTAGAGTGATTGTGAGCATTTATTTCATCCTGTGTATGGCTTATGTTACCTTACAATGATCTTAACATGAGCCGCTTATTGATATCACATTTGTGGCTCAAGTAACCCCACTTGCTGGGTAACTTGGGCCAAACTTTTTTTTTATTTCCAGCAATTTATGTAAACTTTTTGTGAGGGTTATGTACATGTTAACATAAACTACAACACTACACCCAAGTTTATAAGTAATTAGTTTAGCTCTTACTTTAATTGTTCATGTACAACAAACATTTATTTCATAAAAATGGCTCAAGTAACCCCTGATTACGTTACTTTAAACAATGCAAAGTACAAAACATTACATTATTTTCCTAACGATGACAGAACTTTGGGGTTAGTACCATCTTTTTTCTTTACAACTACTTAAGCACATGGAAACCAAATATAACTTACTTTAGCTTGCTTCGTACCCACCTGGAAACTATTGTTCCCACAAAAATCCCAAACGCGGATACAACCTTGAGAGGTGGCACTGGCAATCCTCTCCTATCTCCGTTGTCGGCAGCGAGAGGTACAATTGTTCCCAGCACGGTCTCTTTTTTTTATAATTGCAGAAATGTCCCAGAGAGCTGTAAGCTCATTTTAGGAACTATACAATAAAAGTAAATTGTTTTTTTGCGGATTATATAATAGGTAGCTTACATCAACAATTGCAAAGGAATCACATCAGCCAAATCACAAGCAACTTGCATATAATTGGCAATTAGAGTAGAGAGCATTTCACAAACTCCACGTCCATATTCGCATGGATTTTGGCCGTCACGCAAATACCGACGAGGACGTACATTTCGTTGTTCAAGATTCTCAACTCGTTCAATTAAATCCAAATGATCTTCGTCGAATAACATCGGCACTTCGTACTCAATCATGCAAGCATACAGCTACTGTTTGTTTACAAATGAGACTACCACATAAATATTTCAAAGCTTGAAATATGAAGTGAAAATTTTCATACACATTGAATATAATAAATGTTCTTTACCTACACACAGCATACGTCCAAATTGATCTTCAATTAATTGTTACGATTAATTATTTTATACAGTCGTCAGCCATCTTGTTTAAGGAAGCTAATAGGCTAGCTCTAGGCTGCCTTAATTCTCACAGCTTCCTTTTCTTAAATTTAAGGTCGCCTTTTTCAAGGAGCGATTAAGGGAGGTTCTTGCATTGTAATTAAGGCTTCCATTTTTATTTAAGGCCGCCTTATTCTAAAAGGGAGGTCTCTGCATACAGCCCTATGTAATACTATGTTCATTCTTTTCTCTGTTGCAAAAACAAGTGTTCCACAAAATCATCAGATTCAGAAATTTGACAGTTGCATAGCAAAGTAACATATCTGAACCGAAAAAAAACAAGCAAGATGTATTTTTACAAGCTTCTATTGAAGGCAGGCAAATTCAAAGGATTCGTCACACACAAGAACTCAGTTCATGTCTAGCAAAATCACAAGCCCACACCTATAAATTTTTACTTCTCTCCATTGGTAAACCATGAAGGTAGGTATGTAAAAAAAAGCATTCCTTAGTATGTTTGGGGTCACAGACAATCAAGTCATAAGATTAGGAAGTAGGAAATAAAACCAGGTCATTACATCAAACTGCCACAATGCTCATTCATGATCCACAATGTCATTGCATCACTTCTCGACATATGTTGTCGTCATCCGGAGGAAGCTGAAGTGACTGCTGACAATATTCTGCAGGTATGCGACGAGCGAGTACAGTTTTGTAGGTAGATTGTTCCTCTGGGTGTCACCTGGCTATTATCCGGACAGGGTGGGACTCTTACTCAGGACCGTGCTCGGCTCGGCTGGCGACAGTTCACTTCCTCGGCGAACTACAAATCAGTGCACGGAATTGTTAAAATGCTGAAACTGAAAATAAAAATTTAAAAAATGCAATTATTTTTTTAAAAATACAAATAATTTTTATTCTTTAATTTTATGAGAATGTCATTGTGGCCTGCAATGTCTTTATCCACTGTGATTTTTTTTTAGTTTGATATATCAGTTGGTTTTAGTGTAGTCGTTAACACGGAAACATGCAAAATATGATTTTGACAAGCCATTATGCGAAAACTATGAGCGATAAAGAAATTTCATAAGAGTCGAATTTAGTCACATTTTGTGTCTAAAATAAGAAAAAAATATCTCGTACAAATAAAAAATAAAATAATGATGATGAAAACTGCAGTAGACAGTGCCCTTAAGGTGGATTCACACGTTCGCCGACAATGCCGAACAGACAGAGCAGACAGAGCGGATTTTTGACCTAGCGATTCACACAGTCGCAGAAAGCTGTGATTTTTCTGCGTACCCATGACACTCTACTTTATTTACACGAATGTCTGTGGAACTGAAGAAAGAACGTAAACATTATTTTGTGGCGAACGTAACATAATTTTTACGAAAAATATTGTTTAATTGAAGAATTTTCTTAAATGTTGAAAGTGTAAAATGTGAATTGACTCGTAAGTGTAGTGCTACAAAATTATCCGCGGAATTATATACAGTGATTCAATTCAACTATCAAGAAACTGTCATTTCCAAATAAATGTGACCATGATCCTTGACATATACAACTAATGATAAAATTAATTCGATAAACTACTTAAATAGGACGCCACGGATGAAGCGAGTAAGTTAAGGAATTTTTGACAATGTGGGCTTTACTGTGGCCTTTCTGATCCAACCCTCGGTAGATGTGAAGTATGTACATATATCTAATAAACATAGAACAAAACTAGCAACCAATTTATATGACTATTGATTGGATTATTGATAGTATAAGAACACCACAAAATATTAGTACAAACATCATTAAAAATATGTTACTAAATGAAAATTACTCTCACTCCACTTAAATCTAAATGACAAAATTCATCATCAACACCAGTTGCATTGTCAAAAATTTAAATTTTCCAATTTGTTAAAAAGTTTTGTTTTGAGAGCCTATTAAAATACTTGGTTCCTAGCTAAATAAAAATATTCTGCATTAGGACTTAGTAGTATCTTTTAGTGTATACTTATATGCCTCTTTCTGTCATACATATATAGGCTTACAGAGGCAATCAATCAATTTTTGTCGTTCGGCATTGTACATAACTGCAATGGACGAAGTCAAAATATATAATACACGAGAAACATATTTCACACAAAATGATATCTAAAAATACACAAATGAAATTAAAACATTCAAATGTGAACGATTCCAATTTTATAGGCAGTAAAAATCACACCAATGTCTAGAGCTGAGAGTAGGTTAGCACAAAAGAGTATATTTAACATATACTCAGTGCATGTTTCTTTGACTAAAACCGGTTATTATTATGACAAATTCTGTCTAATAATGATAAGTTTAACACTTGCAATTTAGCTAATGCCTGGTGACTAGCAGACTCCTCCCTATCCCCACAGCACCAACCCTCCAATCCCTTTCTAAACCTTCCAATGCCCCTCACAGTCACCAACTCTTCGCAGAACATTCCATTCCCTCACCGTCCTCATCAGCATTAACTGTTTACCCCTTCTGTAATCCTCCACATCCTCTGAATATTTTCACTGTTATTCCCTTTTTCCCTTAAAAGTTCTCTTAGCTTGCAGTCCAAACTGCCCTATCCCCCCTCCCCATTCATCACCTTGGTACAATCTGACCTGTCCTTCCATTTTCCTCCTGTCCTTCAATGGTTTACATCCCAAGTTCTTTATCATCATGCTAGGCCTAAAGTTCTTATCCTCCTCACCAGCCTGATCCTGCTATCATAAATTTCAACACATTAGTTATATTGTAGATACACAGCTTGTCCAAAAATTCATATGTTTGGTAGGTTTACGTAAGGGGCTTTGCTACACCCTGAAGACTCGACACAATTACTGTGTGAAAGAAGGTGATCAAGGAAATTTATGGCAAGAAGTCTGGAAGAAAGTAAAATGAGTGTTCGCTGCCCAGAAGAATTATCTTTTTAAATTAACCATGCCTTGATCCCACTACTAATACAAAATCACATAAACATGGACCGCGCAAGGAATATAGTAAGAAGAAGTTACTTCCCAAACCCTTCCTAACTTTACAAAACCCTTCATCTTACAAATTCCTTCAGCAGGAATTCCACTCCCTCACTGATTTCCAAACCTTCTACTGCCTACCCCTGATGTTTCACACACTATGGGTAGCAAAATGGTATTCTGACACAATAACAGGTTTACTACAAGTCTGGTAAACAGGGAAAACTTGTAACAGCCAGGGAAATTGTTTCTGGTCACTGGAAATTCAAAATTGTAGAACAAACTTTAGGCTCAGCGAGAGAATTTTTCAGGCTTTCGCAGCCGTCGTCTATCCGACTAGCGCTTGGCATCTGGGCTGGCACAGCATCTTCGTAGTTGCAGGCTTAGTGATTGACATTTGGACATCTGTACAACCATTCACTATATGAAATGTTATCTTAGCAATTTATTTTTAAAATTGTTCCAGAATGAAACTTATCGCTGTTCTCTGGAATATCGTAGCAAAATTTGTCGAATACAGTTTACCTTTCCGTAGTACCTTTGTAAACATCAGGGTTTCCAGAACAGGTTTTCAAAACTTACCTGCAAATTTAATTTATTTGAACATTTAAACTTTAATTATTATGATTTTTAACTCCACGTGAAAGACTGGAAATTCATAATTTCTATCTCGAAAACTTGAAAAAAAACAGGGAAATTCTATCTTGAAATTCTGTAACAACCCTGAATAAGGCATCAGTTTAATTAAAGATTTTATAATTTGGACTATGAACTTAACTGGTTTTAAAATAATCGAACCATAATGATACAGTTACTTTTCATGCACGTGCTATGATGTTCTAAGTATGTGCAGAATAGGTGCCGGCAATGTTACAAAGTAACATTCTCTACACATCACCAGCACATTGCTGGCTCATCTCTAACACTGAGAGCACAACATAAGCATGTTGTTGGTTGTACATTTCTGGTATGTGTAGGCAACATACTGAAAGATCCCATCTGCAACATTGCCAGTATGACATTTCTGGCATGGCGTATACAGGCAATATGCTGCAAGGTCCCAACTACAATGTTGCTAATGTAACTAATGTTCCTGGCATGCACATGCAATGTGCTGCAGTCTTCAATGTTGCTAGTATAACATTTCTGGCACCTACAGATAAGCTGATGATTCTGTGACCAACTTAGCACAATATAAGATTGCAGAAGTTTCATTTCAGTCACCACATATGCTGTCTTGGAAAATATCTATAAATATGCGTAAACTGACTTGGACATTTCAAAAGAAGGTATGGTACATAAATTTGTAAACGTCAATTGAAATTACATGAATTTAAATGTCAGTATGAAGAATTTTTGCAAAATAGTTTCTGCAACTTTGCGAGCAATATGTGTGAGTGTGACGTGTTTCTGGTGAAGAATTTATGAAGCAGCAATATTATAACATTAGCATATGTTCAAGAGATTACACCATTGCAAAATATTTACTAAAAAATTGTGGCAAAAACTATTATCTAGGGTTGTTCTTTTTTTCTATGCAGTACATTACAGTAATTGTCTTGCAAATTTTAATGAATGGGTATGAATATTAATTATTCATTACATCCTTTTTATATGAAATCATTTACTACAGTTTTTAATTTAAAAATAAATTGCTAGAATACTGACAAAAGATTTTTTTTAATATTCTATAGAATTTTACAACAAACTTTGGCAACAAATATTATTCGTTAATACTGGGCTTTTTCAGTCTGTGTTTTTAAATTTACTTTTCATCTTTGCAAATTTATTGTTGTGCATTAAACAATATGCAATGAAGATAATTTTTGACCTGTTCATCTTACTGTTCAGCACTCTTGGTACGTTACAGTCTACTTAGAAAAAAATACAATATCTCAGTAGTGAATAATGGATAGCCTAACATTGTAACTCCTGCTTAGAAAATAATCATAAGGTGAGAATTTATTTATTTATTTTTTTCAAAATTTACAGTTAATGCAAAAAATGTAGTGCTCTAAATAGTTGTTGGTTCCTTCAGCTCTATCTGCTCAGCGTGATATGTAACAACACACATGTATCCTGCTGAAAGGTTTACTTAACACTGTCTTAAATCACAATAAACAAAAACCAAAACTACTTCAGTCCTATTGCTTCATGTGTCCACCACTCTGTTGTTTGCGGACTCATAATTTACACCAATTGGCATAACTATTCAAAGAACAGAATTGTGTTAATTTATTCCGACGCATATTACAGGAATGTGGAATACCATTTGCATAAACAATAAGTGTTATTAAAAACTTTTATTCTACAGGCTCTCTGTGGAATACTATCTGAGTAAACGATAAGTGAATAAAGCTTTTTTCTACTGGCTGTCTGTGAAATACTGTCAGCATAAAAGATAAGTGATGAAATATTTTACTCTACAGGTTGTCTGTAGAATACTGTCTGCACAAATGATAAGTGATAAAAGCTTTTACTCTACAGACTGTCTGTGGAATACCGTTTGCATAAACAATAAGTGTTATTAAATGCTTTTATTCTACAGGCTGTCTCTGGAATACTATCTGCATGAATTATAAGTGATAAATTGTTTTGTTCTGCAGGCTGTCTGTGGATTATAATCTGCATAAACGATAGGTGATAAAAGCTTTTATTATACAGACTGTCTGGAATACTGTCTGCATAAACGATAAATGTTAAAAACTTTTATTCTACAAGCTGTCTGTGGAACACTATCTGCATAAACAATAAGTGATAAAAGCTTTTATTCTACAAACTGTCCGTGAAATACAGTTTGCATAAACAATAAGTGCTATTAAAAGCTTTTATTCTACAGGCTGTCTGTGGAATACTATCTGCATAAATTATAAGTAATACATTGTATTATTCTACAGGCTGTCTGTGGATTACTGTCTGCATAAACAATAAGTGAAAAAAGCTTTTATTATACAGACTGTCTGTGGAATACTGTCCGCATAAACGATAAGTGTTAACAACATTTATTCTAGAGGCTGTCTGTGGAATACTATGTGCATGATTGATAAGTGATAAAAGCTTTTATTCTACAGGCTGTCTGTGGAATACTATCTGCATAAATGATAAGTGTTAAAAACTTTTACTCTACATGCTGTCTGTGTAATACTGACTACATAAACGATAAGTAATAAATGGTTTTATTCTACAGGTTGTCTGTGAAATACTGTCTGCATATACAATAAGTGATAAAAGATTTTATTCTACAGGCTGTCTATGAAATACTGTCTGCATAAACAATAAGTGATGAAAGCTTTTATTCTACAGGTTGTCTGTAGAATACTGTCTGCATAAATGATAAGTGATAAAAGCTTTTATTCTACAGACTGTCTGTGGAATACCGTTTGCATTATCAATAAGTGTTATTAAAAGCTTTTATTCTACAGGCTGTCTGTGGAATACTATCTGCATAAATGACAAGTGATAAATTGTTTTATTTTAAAGGTTGTCTATGGAATACTGTCTGCGATAAGTGATAAAAGCTTTTATTCAAAAGACTGTATTATGGGGAATAATATCTGCTTAAACGATAAGTGTTAAAAACTTTTATTCTACAGGCTGTCTGAATAATACTGACTACATAAACGATAAGTAATAAATGGTTGTATACTACAGGGTGTCTGTGGAATACTGTCTGCATATACGATAAGTGATAAAAGCTTTTATTCTACATACTGTCTGCGAAATACCATTTGTATAAACAATAAGTGTTATTAATAACTTTTAGTCTACATGCTGTCTGTGGAATACCGATTGCATGAACAATAAGTGTTATTAAAAGCTTTTATTCTACAAGATGTCTGTGAAATACTATCTGCATAAACGATAAGGGATAAAAGCTTTTATTCTACAGGCTGTCTGTGGAATATTGTCTGCATAAACAATATGTGATAAAAGCTTTTATTCTGCAGGATGTCTGAGGAATTCTATCTACATAAACGATAAGTATTAAAAATTTTTATTCTACAGGCTGTCTGAGGAATACTGACGACATAAACATTAATTGATAAATGTTTTTATTCTACAGGCTGCCTGTGGTTTACTTTCTGCTTAAACATTAAGGCGCCCGTCTACCTGCCTCTCAAACTGCATTGCAGTGTGTTTGAAATACACGTTCTATAAACAAACTGTTCCACGTGTGCTCACGCGGGTTTCGCACGAAAATAAATAACATTTCAGGCCAGGACGGAATACAACTTTCAACACATCACGTGTACTGCAAACAACCATTTTAAGCCCTTCAACACGGCCGAAAACGGCATTTTCAGACTGCCGTGCCTCACAATATTGTGGACGAATGTCTGCGAAACTAGTATAGAGCCCTGCGTTGGACTTTCCTTAAAACTTTCCACCAATAAAAAGATGGGGTCACCACTGAAAGTGTCAGTCAGGCGAGTGTTCTACGATACCACTGCACGCCGTTTCAGT